>VXBH01000965.1:67903-89768 GCA_013400035.1 Rynchops niger | reverse complement strand
TTTTTTTTTTTTTTTTATGAAAGGAGAGCTGGTGAAGCAGTTAGCACCCCAGAACAGTGCAAGTTTTGTTTTAACTACTACTTTTACAAAGCAGAAAGAAACTCCTCAACTGGCTCTGAACCACAGGAGACCTCTAGGACAAGGCTAGATAAACTTGCTTCATGAGAGGTGCTAGTATTGGTGATCCTGTTTCCAGGCAAAGAAACTGCACAAGAAAATATCTTGATTTGCCTGTTCCAGTACTGGCCACCGCCTAGATTACTTAAAATAAAGACCTAGAATGGTATTTGCTCCCCATACTATGAGGGAAGTAGTCAATGACTCAAGGTACTCAATGACTATTTTGCCTCAGTCTTCGCTGGCAAGTACTCTAGCTACACAAGTGACAGAAGACAAAGGCAGGGACTGGGAGAATAAGGAACTTCCCACTGCAGGAGATCGGGTTCAACGCCATCTAAGGAACCTGAGGGTGAACAAGTCCATGGGACCTGATGGGATACATCCGTGGGTCCTGAGGAAACTGGCGGATGAAGTTCCTGAGCCACTATCCGTCATATTTGAAAAGCTGTTGTGGTCTGGTGAAGTTCCAAGTGACTGAAAAAGGGGAAACATAAGCCCCTTTTTCAAAACATGCAAAGAGGAAGACTCAGGGAACTATGAATGCCAGTCAGTTTCACCTCTGTGCCTGGCAAGATCATGGAGCAGATCCTCCTGGAAACCATGCTAAGGCACATGGAAAACAGAGAGGTGATTGGTGACAGCTGATGGGCTTTCCCTAAGGGAAAATGTTGCCTGACAAATTTGGTGGCCCACGACAGCGTTACAGAGATGGTGGGTAAGGGAAAAGCAACTAACATCTTCTACCTGGACTTGTGAAAAGTATTTGACACTGTCCCACATGACATCCTTGTCTCTAAATTGGAGAGACATGGATTTGATGGATGGACCACCCAAGGGATAACGAATCGGCTGGATGGCCGCACTCAAATAGTTGTGGTCAATGGCTTGATGTTCAAGTGGAAACCAGTGATGCGTGATTTTCCTGAGCAGTCAGTACTGGCACCAGTGCTGTGTAACATCTCTGTCAGGGATATGGACAGTGGGATTGAGTGCATCATCAGAAAGTTTGCCAACAAGTCCAAGCTGTGTGGTGTGGCCGATACCCTGGAGGGAAGGGAAAATAATATTTATATTCTAAAGGAAAAACCTAAGCCCTAATCCTGTAAACACTTTGATATAGAGTTAAACTTAATTAGACCTCAGCTAGAGTTTGTATGGTACATATAAGATATCAGAGTTATTAGAATGGGCAATATTTAAGTCCACAGTTAAAATATAACCTTATGTATGTGTGAGGAAATTGCCTGTTCCCGAAACCATTTATCTGTATCACAGCACTCTGATAAGAGGAAACACTGCTTCCCTATGGTGTTCGTGATTGCTATTGAAAAAGTATGTCTCTTTTGTAATCCAAAATAATTGCTCAGTCAGCCATAGGCTTCTTTTGTCCATGGCTAGATTATTTATCTCTGCATTTCCCAGAATTTCCTTGAAATTTATATTTTTACTTAAAATGTGTCTGTTACCTTTGTGTGGCTAGAGAAAATAATATTTTCAACAAATAATTCTAAGAAAAAGATATATGTTATAGTTATTATTATTAATTGTATGCATAAAATATATAATTGTGATGATGAAAGATTTAATATGTCTTTGCAAAAATGCAGCACAAATCTCAATGTTGAGATGCTATTCTTCAACTTTGACTTCAAAGGAGTGTGTAGGCTCCACCTCTCTCTGCTGACATTAGCTGATGCTTTGTTTAGCAAGCCTTTCTTTGGCAAAACGGTGATAAGAAAGCATTTTTTATCCTGTCTTCTTCCCTCTGAAAGACAATTTCCTTAAGCAATGAACACTTCTCTTTTTTGATTCATAAGATTTGACACCTGATGAGTCTAAATCTATTCAAATATACATTATTCCAAACCAGGTGAAGTAAAGTCCCAGTTTAAGGTACCATGAGTCTGAATTCACCACAGAGATAAAGTAATTACAAAATTATTCACCCTTTTAATTTGGCCAAGTTTTTATCTGTCAATAATTCATATAAAATTTACTTTGCATCTTACATTCATTGTGTTTTTAATACACAAACTGGCCAAGTGGTGACGATAATGAAAACTTTTTCTGCTGTTATTTGGAAAGCAGTTAACCAGTTAAATGTTTACATTAAAGACAGAACTATTTGAAAAACTGCACATGAAATCTCAATCTTTTTGACAAATTTTAGTATTTAGTTTTAATTTGAAATTGTAATGTAATAGTTTATTGAAGAAAAGCTTTTTGGCTAGGGTTGACAAGCCAACATGATGGGAAAAGAATTAGTTTCAGACTCTTGTGAGTAATAATTACTTGTAATTTATAGTGCCAAAACCATTTGAATGAATTAATGGCAGAGTCTACAGTGTGACTCTAATCCTCCTTACTTCTCAGTCTACGATCCAGCCACAACATGCAAAACAGAGGGAAAAGGTTTTAAATATATTGGGTGTCCAGTTAATAGTCTTTAAAACCATAATTGTTATTCCGCAACATTCATCTTAAAAATTATGCAAAATCTGATTTTTGAGCTTCCCTTAATCTGGGATATTCTATGTGAAAACTTAAAGCTATAATTATCAAAATGGGACTGTCTTTAAAGTTAGTTTTGTTAAATATCAGTGCCTTATATAACGAAAAAGATTATAAATTTTTTTGAGAAATGGCTGCAATCTACATTCAAGAATATACCTCTGGTTTGAAACACAGTGGATGAATTTATAGACACCTGAGTACATGACCCTCATTGGCTTTGTAATTCAACAGTCTAGTGTTGTAATTATATGAAAATAGTGAAAAATCCATAACATTACCCAGTATTTAACATCAAGTGTACCTGTCCAGGTATGTTCAATGTTTGACCCAGTTAGCCTACCATGGAGCCTTCTGCGATAAGTAAGACACGCACTTATATTGCAAGCAAATAAGTGACCTCAGGACGATAACTCCGTGTATAGTTGTGTTTCTACAGCATGACTGCATGCCCAAACAAAAAAATATTGCAATTTTGATTGTTATCCTTCATTAAAAGCCGTTCACAGAATATACAGTTGGTATGTGCATTTTCAACATCAAGGAAGAGATTCTAAATGAGAACTACCTTGAGGTCACTGCCTCCATCAGCTCAAACAAATTTGCAGGATCAGTGTTATTACCTCCATAATGATATACATGTATCTGACCTGAGCAAAGTTGCCACTGAAACTAATGTAACTACTGAGTAATTCACATGACTGTCTGTGACCTGAGCAAGATTGTTTATTTCAGGGCTTCCCATATTCCTATATTTTTCAAAACAAGCAAACAACTCTTCATCCCATTCCACTGGTAATTTCAGAGCGAATTCAAGAGACCTGCTCATCTGGCTTATTGTGATAATGGTTTCTCAGGAAATACCTATTTAAAATATGTGTGTCTCAGTTTCTTCTCTCTTGGAATTTCTGGCAAGAGAAATTGTCCAGAGTTTTATATGGCTTTTACTGTAGGCTTTCTTTATGGAAATTTTTAGAGGGGTTTTCAGCTGGCCATCCATATTTGACAGACTTATTAGCATAATTAATCTATCAGTCCTTAGTGAGCATGAAAGTTTAGCTAAACTTGAAAGTTCAAAAGTTTTTTTTAGTCTGAAAGTTCTTCTGTTTTGAAAGTATTTCCCTTTGATGATTACAAAATAGCTTTTAGTAACCATGTAATATCACATATATTTAGCAATCCTGTTTCAGCTGGCACAATTTTATTTTTCCCTTGTGTTTATGGATTAGTACAATAAATATTTGTTTGTCTTGAATTACTTTCCTAAAGACTTATTAAAGAGGACAAAAAAATATCCCTTGTCTGTGTCCGATATATGATGTAGGAATTAACATTATATTTCTCAGCAATTTGAATTTGTTGAAGTTGTTTAGGGAGATAATTGTTTTGAATTTGAGATTTCAAGGCAGATAATAGACAGATAGTATGCACTGAAATAAAGGGAAAACGTGCATGTATATCCTCTGCAATGCTTTGAAAAGCTCAGCAGTAATAATTTTTATTAGACCAATATTTGTGAGAAGATAGTCGTCTTTTGTTAATGGGTCATAACCAATGTAGTCCCCATATGGGATAGGATACAAAATGTATTCAACCTGAAGATGGACTTCTCAAGGATCTTAACTTCAAATAGCATTTCCAAAAGGCATGGGTGGATATTTCATTGTTGCTTCTGTATTTATAGCTCTGGTATGAGAACTTCTTTATGAACCTGAGGCGCTGAGTTGGATAAAAGGGGCTAGAGAGTGCCCTTGCCAGTCTGAACATTGTTTATTATTGCTTTGAAGCAGGACTGATATCAGGTCTTGCTGCTGAATTAGGACTGTTGTTATTTTCTTTTTCGTTTGATTGCAAAAGAAAAATGGCATCAATTTTATTTTTCTCTGAAGGCAAATTTTGCAAGTTTTTTACAGGCAGGCAGGCTGAGTAGTCTCAAAGGTCTGTAAAGGGAAGAAGAGACCTTGCTATTCAATTAACAGTTTAGATTTTTTTTAAGCCTAATTACCTGCAGAACCACAAACCCACAAAACTAGCACAAGCTTAGAGACCAGCTAATGACTATGAGCTCACATAAAGAATGACCCCAACACACAGACCTTTTTTAAATGCTTTAAAGAAATAATAAAAGAGGAGTTGAGCCTCTCCCCCACCAGTGTGCAGAACCTACTGAGAACTGGATGACTGCAACTAAGCAGTGGGACATAACACTCCACTGAGAGCACAAGATGGAGATTTCCAGGCTCCATCAATATAGCAGTTCAATTAGCTGAGCATCTTAGTGATTTCAGCAGCCTGTTTTCGACATTGGGCTGTACCTGATCACCCACAAGGAAATCCATGAACTAATAATGCAGCACAAAGTTAAATGTTGACCTATCCACAACGTTGTTCTAACATTGCTTACACTCTGAAACTTGAGGCGAGATATTTTTATTTATTTATTCTGAAAATGCAACTTTAAAAAAATCCTAACTGCAGCAACAGGCAGTGAGACACACAAAGCCTCATTACATATATTCCACTGATGGATGTGTTCTGCAAGTCAGAGTGAATTTCTGTCCCACTGGAAATAAGACAGTTTCAGGATTTTAAGCAATGTGAAAACTGAAATGCTATGTGTTTCTGAATGAGTAATGACTGATCTTTTCTTCTTTTCTAATAAGGTTGAGTTATGGCTTACGTGGCCCAAACCAAATGTTACAAACTAAAGGTGAAGGAACCTTTGAGTCTTTTGGAATATATAGTGAGCACTGAAATGCAGAGGAAAATATGACATATGGAAAAAATCTTGCAGTGCAGGCAGCTAAGTAGAAGAATAACTTATTTTAAACCATTCTTTCCTTGCAAATTCCCTGATATGGACAGGGACTGCTATGATCACTGATGATACATTCTTCTGTACTGTCATCCCACACTGGCACCCATTCAGCTTTCCCAGTGAAACATTATAGTATCACAGTCCCAAGTTTTCTTCATAATTAAGACAGTATTCAGGATGTCACTCATACAACATCGTTTCTTGCTTCAGGCTAAAACACAAGCCATGTAATACTCTGTTCAGAAATGTCAGAACCAAGTTATTAGCCATAAAAATTAACTACAGCAACTTGTTTGAATCTTTGCACGCAAATGTGCATCCTTTTAGCACAGCTAAACAATGGCAGAGGCAACATACAGAAGACAAGCAGAGCTTCATTGCTCCCTACCCTCTCAAAGCATATCGAAAACCTTGCAAAACGAACTGATGCAGACCTGCTGGTGCAGGAGGTGACATTCTCATGCTCATATGATTTTACTGGATAATCCCAGTAATGGATTATCCCACTAAAGTCAATAGAAACAACACCCTTAAAGATGGATTGTGCTATTATGTTGCAATGCTGAGAAGGAATGGCAGTGTGATGGGAATGTACCTTTACACCTGTTTCCTCCTTGAGCATCCAGTCTCCAATGGCCTGATTCTATTCTGTGTCTTGTTTAGTGCTGGAGGAGAAGGGAAGCATAATAGAAAGCGTACCAGTGGTAATGATAGTTATATAAATCCAATTCTGATAGTTATAGCTGATCTGGAAGACAAAGCTAGCTTAGGTATTTTCAAAAATCCTGTTCTTTAAACAGTAATTTTTTTTAAAAGACAAACCCCAGAAAGAATTGTGTCAAATCAACTTCTAAAAGTAAGAGACCTAGTCACTTCTCTTGGCTATCATGACAACTATAATGCTATTATAGTTGTCATAATAGCACAAGCTACAGAATAAATATTACCAAACTTGACTGTCAGTATCTTTTAGAGACTATATTTGCCCCAGACATTTCAACTTTAAAAGATTCATGGCTCCAGTACTTCCCTGCAATTATACTGAAAAATTCAGATCATGTTTTGTCTCAAGACTTTCTTCAGAGGGTATTCCTGGAACAACAACTTGACTTTATTCCTGTTGCAGAAAAAAAAAAAAATGCTCTTAAGCCATCTGTGAGAAACATATGCTTGCTTAAGTCCACCTCTATTAATTTACCACCCTTTAACATGACTTGCAGTTAAGTGACACCCTGAATAGATTTCCTTTTCAGGAAGTAAGGTTGTCTTCTGATAAGAACAATATGGGAAGAATTATTGCTATAGATTAAGTGTATCTTGTGAAACTCACTTTGCTTTAATTTTGAATTTAATGCTTTATCATTTATTACTATCATTTGATCTCTTAATCAAGGCAATAGCAGATTAAAAAAAAATCAAATAATTTCCTTTTCACTTCTCCTCTATTCTTTTATCTTTAATCAAATGTGAACAATAGTACTAATTTCCTGCATGTTCTTTCCCATTTCTTTATCTAAGGGTTTTAAGTCACATTGTTTAGGAAAGACAAGAAGTTTCACTGAATTTTGCTAGTCAGATTGTTACAAATCCTATACCTTGTCATGAATTACCACTTCAGATATTCACTTGAAACAAAATCGTGTAATCTCACAAATACAGGCTGATTGCACCATCATCTACAAATCTTCTAGACACGTGGTCCTGGTTCTCCATTACTTTGTACCTTAAGTCATCAACCCCAGTGGCGTTGAAAGCAAAGTGCATTTTAACATACAGCCATGGAGAATTGACCCATATCCCTCTTCTCAGGTATAAATAGGAATCAGAAAAAGTGGCCTCCCAGTCATATTGATCTAGGACAGGGGAGAGGGGATCAAAAGAGAAAGTGGAGACAGGTTTCCAACAGAAACCTTCAGAAACCTTTTCCAGAATGTGTCTGCATGGACTGTTTTTCACATTGAATATAAAGACGTGACAGTTTTGATGAAGAATGAATGGCAGCATGCTTACACAAACTCACCATGAACATTGATTCACCTCTGAAGAGTTTTTCATGAGTTGTTTCTCTATTTTTGATGGAAACCTCAAAGGTCCTCTACCCATTGCCATTACATATGATAAGGTAAATTAAGTTTCTTTGAATTAGAGGCAAATAAAGTACAGACTAGAAAGGTCAAATGATTAAATCTATATATGGTGACTACGGTACAAGTTTTCCAGGCACTTAGACGTGTGCATGATTTGACTTTATATTTCCATATACATAAACTTCAATAGAAATATTCAGTAAATAGGATTATGCACTTCAAGCTTCTGCATTTTCAATTCACATATATATAAGTGGGTGTCATGTCTAAAAGAGTTTGATTTATTTGATTTGACTAAGCACAAGTAATATGTGGTTCATATTATTTGTGTTTATCCATATTTAGATTTATAATACATAAATATATATTAATGATAAGGTAGTAAACATAAGTGTAAATATTATTTATGTATATATTTTCTCTTTCAGTGAACAAATATGTTTTCTGTTGCCCATTCTGTTTTAAAGTTTTACTTTGCTTTTTGACCAGAGGAACCAGAGATGTTATTGCTCACAGAATTCCTCATTGGGGCCACCAGAAGCATGGAATTTACAAACTAGTTTAACTCTTGTCATGACTCTATGAACTGAAGCTCCATTCTGCCAGAAAAGGAGACTGAAAAGAATCACTGCACAGTGCTGCCCCTTGCCTGAGAGGCTGTCACATTCGAAGTAGATTTGCCTACACCTCTTCAGTGTCCTTATGGAGAACCAAATGTACGTCAAGCCCTTTCACATATCTGTAGACCCACAGGCCAAGAGGATAATACACCAATTTCTGTGTGGCAGCAGTTTTATCCTGACATTTCACCCCCATGGTTTTCTGGGAAGAAGTTAAATTGGCCCTAGCATTCAAGATCAGAAAATTATTGGCTCTGGTTCTTCGGCAAAGTTATAGCAAGTATGTTGTTAACAAGAGAGAGAAATGCACTATTTCATACTAGTTAATAGGTCACATTTCATCATCCCTTAAGATATTTTATTCAGTCCATTAAACATTTCTGGTTTTGTCCTGGTCCAGTGTAACAACAAAAAGCCCTTTCTTTTATCACTCCCTTTCTTTTGTGGACTGTTCTGTATCAGGAAAGCATTCGGCACTGTAACTACTGAACACTCTGAAAAATGAGGTGTTGGAGAAATATTGCCATTGCTTTAAACTCACAGGACTGAGGTAAAGCCTCATTTGTGAGAACACCTTCAGTCAAGTCATTGTGGCACATTCTTACAAAGCGCAATTTTAACACTTTGCTTTCATTATAACTAACTGTGTTTACATATATAGTATATGTTTGCATAATGTAGTATGAACGTACTATACCTGGGGTGTGTGCATAGATGTGTATATTTTTATATAGGAATGAATATAGATAAAAATACATTTGAAAAGCAATAAACTTTGAAACAAAAGCTGTTGATCCAGTATATGTTAACTTTATCAGTTGAGAGGCATAACTTTTCTTATCTCATATCAGTGACACTTCCCTACTGTGACTTTTTATCATATTTGGATATAAATTTGAAACACTGGAGCCTATCCTTTGGATGCCAGTTTAAATTATACCACATGTTTTTTCCTTAATATGAAAATAAGAAACCATATTTTTTTTGGTGCAGCTTGGAGCAGAAACTTGGGGCTCTTTCTTCTTCATTCAAGATGTCTTTGTATTTTGCCATGTGCTTCCAACGGCATCATTCCAACTTGCAGAGCCACGGAAGTGGCTTGTCTCATATGGCCGGAGGGTAGTCTCAAATGGCTGGCGCTAAAACACTACTGTTTCCATTTCCTTAGTACCTCCAAAGTATGTCATAGTGTTCAGACTGAAGTAAAAAATCTGGTTCATCATTGCCATAATGACAATTTTCTTGAGCCTTGAAAAACAGGAACTCCTAGGTATTGTGTTTTCACAGCTTTCATTCTGACACCTGGAAAATGAAATTTCCAGAAGTGTTGCTGGCTAAGCATTTGCAGTGTATGGATTCTGCTGAAATAAGAAGACTTTTACAGGTACAAATATGAAAAGGCAAGGCTGCTTGAAGCATTACTTGCTGTACACTGGCATAGGACCATTGAAGTTGGTTGAACTATACTATTCACACCACTTGAGTATCTGACCAGTGGGAAATTTACTGTACAGGAAGTTGTTGATGGCCAGCCACTAATGTACTTGCGTCATGGCAAATCACAATGGTACTGTAATCACAGAAACTTATAATTTTTCATAAGCTGAGCTTTTCCCTACTTGAATCCCAAATGGCTTTCAAAGGAGGTCCCAAGGAGTGTATCTCCTCATTTCCATTTGTGGTATACATGCACACATGTACACCACAGAAAGGTCATAGTGTTAGGGGCTTGGAATATGTTTTCTTTTGCAAGCCATACTGGAAGCAAATTACTTTCTCTTAATTAATAATTGTGCAGTATTACATACCATTATCATATGAGCAACTCATCATCTCCCCCAAGTGGATGATTACATTATATTACCAATAGATTGTTCCAGGCCTATTTTTAATATTCTTACTTCTGTAATCTGATTCAATATGAAGCCTGCCTTAATGAAACGGTTACTTGTCAAAAACAAGCAATCGAAAACGGCAAATGAACTTATCACTGAAGAGAAAGTGGTTCATTTGCTGCCTTTTTTTATGCAGCAAACTTCACCTGTATTCATGCATATGCACATTTATATACATGATATGAATTAAATGGTGGACAAGGAAACAAGTAAGGATAATTCTTTATCTGAAAGTTTTCTTTATAAAATCTCTTAGCTTTTACTATAATCATACAAAAGAAGAGGCACAATGCTCCTGAAACACAGAAGGTGCCTTGTGAATATAAAGCAGCACTTCATACTTTGACAATGACTGAACACTGGCACAGGTTTCCCAGGCTGTGGAGTCTCCATCCCTGGAGATATTCAAAAGCCTTCTGGACATGGTCCTGGGAAACCAGCTGTAGGTGGCCCTGCTTGAGCAGGCGCATTGGACCAGATGACCTCTGGAAGTCCCTTCCATCCTCAATGATTTTGTGATTCTTTGATTCTATGAATGCCCAACCCAGCTCCTTTAGCTTATAATAATGTGTATAACTTATTCTAGAAGGACATGTCACTGTTAATAAAAAGTGACACAGTCTTAACTGCATCCCATTAATACATCACTCCTCTGCTACCTATGTCTTTCTCACAGAGCTATGGAAAAGTTTGTGTCAGCTAACAATAGCCTATGCTTCTGCTAGTTCCTTCTTTCCATCTGCCAGTGCCCTTTGGCTTGGAAAGTGATGGTTGAAGCTGTTGTATTTTATCCATCTCTCCGTTACTTTTCGGAATAATTTTCTGGAACTAATATATGTATCTTCTTCACTGCCCAAGATATCAAACCATGAAGGCAGAAGAAGAATAGGACAGCCACTGAGACATAAAAAAGCTATCAGCAAAGCAGAACTCTACTGTGATTAACTGACAGGTGGATAAATTTTCCAGGTGTAATGCTGTTAGTAAAAAATAATTTATTAAAGTTACACAATTTACAACACCAAGCATTATCGGCAAGTAAAGATATTGAAGTGATTAAGAATCTTCTAAAGAGATTTTAGATATGTCATCAAACATGCTCTTCATGTAGATCTAAAACTGTATTTAACAATGAGCTATCAACATTATTGTAATGTGGAAATGGCACCTAAGAACTAACTTGAGTTTAGTTGTGGTTTTAAAATTTTAATCCTGGAAAATTATTAAGAAATGTTAGTAGCAAAGAGTAAGCAAAATGTTGGAGTAGAAGTTTGTTAGTTTGGAAATAAACAAAACCAGATAGGTGGTATATGGAAAGTATGACAGCGCTGGAGCCAAAGCCTGTTGAAGTATATGGAAAAAAAAAAAAATTCTTAATTGATTTTGGATTAGACTGTTTCCTGGTAAAAAATTCAGTGTCAGCCCATACTCCTCCTGTAACTGAAGTACCCCTCACTTACAAGTGGACCTTCCAGACTGGAGCTGTAAGTGCCCCTTAAAGACTGCAGATAATCTTGTGTTACCTTACTGTATGTGCTACATTTTTTCCCAAAATGTCAATCTAGCACTTGTTCTGTGGTTTCACATTTGTATGTAATTCGCACACACAGAGCAGGTTTGGAATAGCAAATAGCAAATTGGAGCAGCAGAATTTGTGTGCACTTTGCTCAGCTGTAAGTGATGACACAAGGCAGTAAAGACTTAAAAGCTTTATTTGAACACTGCTGGGAAAAAAAGGAAAGGAATATAATCCTGAGTTTTGTGTATGACAAGTGTAAATAAAGTATTATGTAAATAAAACCTTGCTTCCCTAACCTACAAAAAATAAGCAGATTACATTTCCTCCTTCAAGTTACTAAAAAGTTTTTTCACCTCTGGCAGACAATGAATACCCAATTCAAATCTAGAGGCTTCTTGTTGAAAGCTTTTTGTTTCACTGTTGTTACGGATGTGAGAGATCAGGTGAAAATGTTTCTTTTGCTTTTTCTTGAGGCAAAGATGGCCATTGTCTCAATGGGTACAACAGAACACAGAAAGAGAGGGTTCAGTGTTTGTCTCTGTAGTGGAAGCTACTCTGATAATCTTTTAGTCCTGAGGATTAGAACCAGTGTTGCAAGGATGACAAATGTAACAGATTGAGAGGCAGAATAAATAAATTTATGCCGCTGTCCAGATTGCTATATCTGGCTTAATTAATTATCTCAGGGAAATGGATAGCTCTGCACTACATCACAGATGTGGCAGTAGCTGGAAAATTGACAAAGCCCTTGTATTCCTTACAGCAAGTCCAGGAGTCCCTTGGATGTTCATAATTATTCACTCCGTTCACTAAGACAAAATATCAAAGCTCATTATTTGTATTTAAACTGTGTTTTTTTTACAGTGTCTGTGGTTCATCTTCCCATTGCCCCATCCTTACTGAGATCTCTCACCAGACTATGTTTTTCATAGCACAAGGTTTTCTTAGGAAAGAAAGTGTAGCAAGGCCTGTTTGCTCAATTGCAATATATACTTCCACAAACAGACCAAAAGAAGCCAATGATTGACTAAAATCCATGGACCCCTGCAGCACTATTTTGAAGAAAAACACATGGGTTTATGGAGTAATATTTAGATTGGGATTTCAGTTATACAGTGGTATACTAGAACATGTTTGTACAAAATAGATGTATTGTAGAAATGCGGTCCATTTTTAAAAAAACAATTTTTCATTAAAACATTGTTTATGGAAAAAAAAAAAAACCTAACCTAGTATTACAGACTGCTTAATCATTGTTTTTCAACCATTTTGGAAAAAAAAACCCAACTGTTTAGCATAAAATGGGTAAAACACATATAGACTTTTTAAATTTTGTCTTCAATAGTAAGAAGGCAGGCAGCACATCATTCACTTTTGAACGGAGATGGAAATAATAAAAATATTCTTTTAAAGTCTGTATCCACAACCAACTGGAGATAAAAGTCAGACTCAAAGTGTTGGGGAATTTTTTTTCTTTTCAATGCATAATGTCAGGCCATCTGTCAGACACATGAAATGGAATATTAGCATGACTTCTTTACATCCAGAAGAGAAACTTTTCATAGCGTTCAGTATTTCTTAGAGGGCAGAATGACATCGTTGCTGTGGTCAGAAAAGTAACAATGACACTTCTCTGCAGAACATATTGACTCTCCAGGTTAGATTTTCCTCTGGGGAAATTTTATATAGTTAACTTAACTTAGATTGAGTTATATTGATTTATGTCAGTATTAGGCTCTCTGTGTATTTAAGTTATATCAATTTCTTTTACTTATAAAACCAAGTGTCCGTTGTACACCACAAAATAAACCGGGCACAAAATCATGTGAGAATCATGCTGAAAATCTTTATAGATTTTGTATTTAACCTACTTTTCTTCAGCAAGATAGGACTGAAAGATCTTGAATTTGTTTTCTAAGGAGAAAGGAGAAAAGGGCCAGACTTTTCTACAGCTGCAACAACTGTTGCATCAACAGGATGGCATGGTGATTTCTGAATGGGTTTTAAACTACCTTGCTTATTGAACAACGTTGTGGGGTTTTTTTTAAACTGAGATTGATGCGATAAGAATATTCTTGCTACTGAAGATAGCTCTTGACTTATTTGTGTATATGCATTTACATAAATAGTGATGGGTCAATATGCTACACTATCGTCTGTATATTAATAGCATTATACAGAGAGGAAAACTGTACAACTAGGAATAATCAAGACAGATGCTGCAAGTTTTATTGGGCATCACTATTAAACACATAATTTTAAAAAATTCTGCATCTATAAAATATCTATTTATGACAACTATAAATGAAGTATTATGTAAATACTTAAATGGTTTTTATTTTAGGATTTTTCTAGATTCCATATTCCATTATATGGAAATATCAGCTTTACTGTGGGAGACTATATTCCTAACTCTAGCTGATTTTCAGGGTCTTTCCTTACCTTTATATTAGAAAACTTTCTTCCTTCCTATCGCAGAAAATACACCTTCAAATAAACATAGATAATATTTTCTACTGTGAAAATCAAATTAATCTGCTATTCCCTTAATTTTAAATCAGCAACAACTATCCAGCAAACAGTGGAGTTGTTCCATGGTAAAACAATGTTGTCCCACAGAGTATGTTACAACCTCTTTCTAATGAATATGTTAATGTGCAAGCAGTTTTGCTAAGAGATGCTTCTTAATGCAAGTGGAGGCTTGATAGTGCCAAGTTCCTGAAGAGCTCTGGGTGAAAGTCAGAAATTTTAGATGTGTGAGGTGGGGTTCTTTTTATTAAAAGAATATTTAATAAGTGAGCCAGACATCTGAAAAGTAAAAGATTAAATTCCCAAGGGATAACATAAGCACAAGTTTCCAAATTCTTGACTAACTTCAAATTTGTTCTTAAGTTATAATTCTATACATTTTACCTTACATGACAGTTCATACGTCCACTCAACCACTTGATTCACAAACAGCCTCCAGCAGTGTCGTGGTTCTTTCATTATATTCCTTCATGATCAAGGTCAAGATCTGTATTGTTCAGAAATCATTCCTTGGGAAATAGTCATGCAAAGACAGGCAGCTGAGGAGGAGCAGGGTGGCCCATTTAATTTCACAGTTATTAGGAACCACAGAACTGATTTAGATCTTCCTACAAATGGATTATTTCTTTTGTTTGGTTGTTGGAATTTCTTCCCCTCTGTTTGACACCACACAGTTCTTTTTTTAGAATTGTAAATATTACCTTAACTAGTGAATCTGGGGAAAAGTTCCAATAAATCCGTTCCAAAATGCTGTCAACATTCAACAGAGTTCATCAGAAATGGGTAAAGTTTTATTCAGGCACTCCACAGCAGAAAGTACAATTCACTCTGAAAGAAGCTGAGAGGAACACTAGCAGAAGTAAAAGAAATGAGCCCCATTTTAATTCAGTTTATCATTCTTCTCTAGAGTAAAGGGAATGGAAGTGGAAAAGCAGCATCCAGACTATAAGACAAACAGAGACAATTTGGGGACAGAAAAAAACTACCCATGATTTGAGACCTATATAAGCCTGAGACAGGTATTGGATCCACTTTTCTCTCTTGCTTGGGAAGGAAAATTAGTTTCATTTATTTTAAGTCAAACATTTTTAAAAATTTCCACTATGGGGTTCCTCTGAATTATGATGAAATACATATTCTCACTCCCAAAGGGATTTGATTGATTTAAACTTTGCAAACACGTGTCTTTTAGGTGGAAAAAATTCTCTGAAAGATATTAATGAATACTGCTCATAACATCTGTCCCTGAGAAAAAGTAGAAGACAGTGTTTTTGTTAAGCTGCCCAAACCTAGCTTTGGAGATAACTCTTCACTTCTCTGTTCCAGCATTTTCTTTCTTCTTGTGATGTTTTTAGTTTTAGTTTCTTCATTCCCCTCCCAACACCTTTTATGTAAGATGGCCATAAAAGTCTCCTTTTTCTACCACTATTTTTGTGGTGATACAGAGGTTTTGTGGGTGGAAAACACACATTGTCAAGCCTGTTTTCTAGTGAATGCATAATATGATGAGGTATTTCCTAGAGCTTCTGGTAGACTAGAAGCAGTAAGATCTTAGTATCCAAAACTACAGTCATCTGAAGTGTCTTCTCCACTAATAGACCGGGAAGTAAAGAGCAGAAACATAGCTGATTCCAGGTAGAGTCAAAAAATCTCAAGTTTTGGAGCAGCAAATACCTTTACCACTCCTTCTTTTCACTCTTTCAGTTTCTAAAGCCTTAGCACTTTTGCTTATTTTGGATATAGTTGGTGCAGTGAAGACCTCATTTTTGTAATAATGCTTTTTTGGCTTCCTGTATCAGGGAGTATTGTTTTTATGACAAACATCAACACCCCATAATTACAGCATACTCAAAATGGCTAAATACTGATAATGCATTGTGTAGACAACACAGCAGTATCTTCACTTGGCTATCAGTTAGAATCATAACTAATATTAGACAGATTTATCCTTAAATAATGAACCATGTCTATTCACTTCACTCTTGTCAAACTAAGCATATATGAATCTTGAAATTCTGGCAGTTAAACGAAATTACAATTCTACCACTGCTTTTTGGGTTTGTTTTTTTTGTATGTTTAATACAATCATTTAAAGGTCTAATTGCAGTTTAATACATTTTTATTTCAGCGAGCAATAGTAAATGTGCAAAATTTTTGTATTAAGGTTCTCTATGCATGCTGAATTTTTTTTTTCTTTTTTTTGGCTACTATACTTGCCGGAGTTCTATTACATTCTGCAATTGGGTGCCATTTTGCTGGATTACTGGAAAAACAGCATAAAGCAGCAAAAAGGCAAGGAGACTTCTAGGTCAGTAGAAGACAAATTCAGTCATTTATTCATCTTTTAAGATCTGATGATTTCCGTCAGGGTTTTTTTTCTGTCATGGAAATGAATCAAAAAGTATGCATCTTTAAGAATGTACCATGTGTGATGTAGCATCTGCTATGGTAAACATGTTTTTTTTTACTATTGAGATTAACACACTTGGTGCATAAAATACATATATAGCGATTGTGTCTGTGTTCCTAGTAATGCCCATGGGCTGCAATAGCACCTCATTCCCTCCATTTTCCGAAGAATTGCAAGATTTTTTTTTTTGTTTTCTTATTTGTATTTCTTTATTTAAAGATGTACATATTCACAAACTGGTTTACACAACACAATATTGGTAACTTGTAAACTGATCAGCTATTCAATTCTATATATCCTGTTTTTCCTAATCTCTCACAAATTGTTATAACATCATTCTGGAATAATCTAAGAAGTTGTCGTTCTCTGGACAGTTTTATTTTTAACCTGTCAACTGAAATCTTACTTCCAGACATTAAAGTCCTTTTAGGACATTAGAAAATTAAACAGTTCTGCTTTGTGGAAAAATGGTAATCAGGAGTTCTGAGTTATGCCAAAAATAGAAGTCCTACACAAAGCACTGAGAACAAATTTAACACCAGTAAATTTGTAATTATCTAGTAGGAGACTTCAAAGAAGAATTGAATACCTGGATTTTCCTCAGGACAAATGTGGCAGAAGGATTTTAGATTCAGAGGACTTTTTATTTTTGTTTGATATCTCTTGATTAACCTTATTTATTTATTTATTTATTTATTTATTTACCTGCAATAGCTTTATGCTAAAAGATGGTTTACCTTTGTGCCTGAAGGAGTAGTTTTTTACTTTGTCTTCAGCTAAAAAAGATGAGAAGGAGCACAGAAGGTGTAAACACTATGGCCATGTCAGCTCCTTCCATCCCTAGGATGGTCTTTAGCACTTTGTGGATTCTCATTGGACACTGAACAGGTCTAGTGCTAAAAAGAGATGACAAAGGGAAGACTAGACATCAACTAAGAGTTTCAATTGAAGTTTCAGATTGAGTTTCTTTTTACTTACTATGATAACCCAGGTGAAACTATGACAAGTTGGCGTTCATTTAATTAAAAATTATGTGAAAATATTAGATAAAGGTATATTTTACTGTATAACTAGAAGGATATACTAGATCAAGGCACAAAACAAACACCATAAGGTACAACAAGCACCACAAGGCACAATGCAAAAATATTACAACCAGGCATGAAAGTAATATTTGAAAAAGTAACTAGGAAAATTAAGAAGATAACAAGACATGACTAGAAGACTGGAAAAGATGAGCTACCAAGAATAACTGAAAACATTTTAGGTTTGGGTTTTTTTCACCTATAGAAGAAAAAAATAGTAGGAGTTAAGATGATTTATTTGACACTGTAAAACATTCTTAAGATGATTTATTTGACCGTGTAAAACATTCTTGCAAGCAAGAAGGAACTGTGCTGTTCCCTATGCACTATGTAAATCTTGAGGACCTATGGGCTCAAGCAGAAGCAAAAGAAGCTTAGGATCAGTACAAGAAAAATACTGATACTTAGTCATAGCTAAGTATTCTTAGAGGTAACTGTAGATTTTTCTCAAAGACAAACATTTAAGGAAAATCTGATTCCACTTTGAGATAGCAAGGTCGACTTTCAATGGTGTTTCAAACAAACCTTATTTTTTATTATTCTTTAACTGCTGAACTACAAATGATGTTGTTTTAAAAATTTCAGTATATTATGCCATTAAAGGTAGTCTGGACCCGTTACATCTGATTTTGATAAGCCTAAAATAAATGAACATTATAAATCTTTCTAATACAGTTTAGCAGCTCAGGGATTTTGCTCTACACAATGTTTGGTTTAAAACCAAACATGAACTTTCTGTTCAAGTTCTATCAGGATCACAGTGTCTCTGGTGTATATTTGAGAGATCAAGCTGCGTTTAACACTCATTTTCTTTAAATAACACATTGTATATGATGCTCATTTTCAGTGAATTTCTCCAAAATGGAAGCTTTTACAATAGAATGAGTTATAGTATTTTGTCAGAGCAGATGCAAGGGCTTCTAATAGTCTTACAAATGAGCCTTTCTATCTCATACTGTGACATAAAGTCTGCCTTATACCTTTGAAGGAAAAGACCAAAATTTTGTGATATTTCTAGGAATGCTAAAGTGTATAACTTCTAAAGTATTTTCAGTTATTTCTTACTAAGAGAAATACAAATTTATATGTGTATAAAGGTAAGTTGAAAGCATGTATCCTTTGACCTTAACAAAGAGCAAACTAAAGCATTTATCCTTTGACCTTAACAAAGAGCAAACTAAAGATGATAAGAAAACAAGCTGCTGTGTCGAGCATGGAGGCTGTGGGAAAGATAGGAAGAATTGGACAGATTCCCAGAAGTAATATCAATCCATACTTAGTTGGATGAAGGAAAAAAAAAAAAAAATCTTGTTTATTTTAAAAAATATTTGACAAAACTAGTTTTTGAAAATTTATTTTCAAGAAATATATAATCTACTAAACATTTAAATATCTACTTGTTTATATAGAAACAGGATAGGGCTACCTAGAAGGAGTTTGTGGCAGAAATTCAGCAGTAAGCAAAATGATTTTTTTATGTGACCAAACTGTGATTTCTCGTGGAAAATTAATCTCATGTTGTGTACTTAAGCACAGACACAAACCATGGAGTGGAAATAAGCTGTCACAGTACCAAAGTTATCTTTGGAGGTCCTAGTGCTTCAGTAGTGGTTAGCGCCCCATGGTTCATTTGCTGTTCACTTCTCAGCAATCAATGTCTCAATGGATGCCGAAGGGCCTCCAGTGCCTTTTCTTTTCCAGCTATATGCTCCAATACTACTTATCAGTGCATGATCAAATTTGTACTCTGTAGTGGCCTTCAAGATCTGTCATAGACCATTAATAGCTTAGTGATTGCAGCTGAAAGCTCGAAAAGATGAGCAAACATGGCACTTCAGAAACATGGAAACAAAGTAAAACTGCAACATGTAAGACAATAACATTTGCATGCTTCTCATCCTGTTGCGGATTATTATTGAATTTACACGGCTTGTGGTCAAGGAGTAGAAATCATATTCCAAGGTTATTTACTGCTAGCTTCTTACTGCCTAATTTTATTAAAGTTTCTTTTGCAAGATCAAATTATTTCTAAATGTATGCATGAAGATCTCTTCAACAATGGATAAAAGTATCCTAATGAATACGAGACACTTAATTAAGAGAAGGGGTTTATTTGTTTGTTTGCTTGTTTGTTTATTTTTGTAGAGAGACCTACTTTGAACACACACACACACACACACACACACACAGACAAAAAAATAAAAATCAAGGAGAATACTAAATATGTATATACAAGGTGGAATTAATAGAGTAACCCTTTCAGTGGTCAGTACAGATTTTTCTTTTTTGCATATGAGCAAACGTGCATCAAGTAGAGGTATGTATGTGCATGTGTGCACAGGGAAGGGGAAAGACAATTAGCAAAGAACTTTTGACTCTTGTTTCTCCTGCAGTAATTGATGATTAGAGGCATGGTTTCCTAATTAATTCAGTTATGGCATTAGCACTTACCTCTCATTGGCCAACCAGTAAATTAGAATAGGTTTCATTTCATCATTCTGCAGATTATTTACTCATGTATTACCCATTGCTGCCTACTCTTCAGTGATTTAAACAAAACAATACAATGACATACAGAAAACCAGAAACATACCTATCTCACTGTTAAATTCTGTGTCTGAACACAATGGGGAAGACGGGCTAGTAAAACAAACACACCACAGAATAGTTAAAAGTATTTTGATTTCAGATGATTTTAGTTGAAAAGAACATGAGATATCACAATACTGATCTCCTATGAAAAATTTTAGACCATGACTCACTAGTGAAGCAATATTCATGCCTTTTGTGTCAAAGACCAGGAAGGAAATATGAAATATATGCAAAACAATATTAATAAAGCAAATGTTTGTAAAATTTCCTGAGTGTGAACTTCATATTTCAAGAGAAGAATTTTTAAGTGAGTTTGTGAGTTCCATCACCTTCATATCTGAAGGAAGAGCTGAGCTAAGGTAGCCCATGTGTGCACTTTGCGTGACAAAAACTTCTCTTCTTCCTTGCAAGGTAAAATGTATGAGTGGTTCTTCAACTTGTTCTTCAACCCTATCTATGCTATGTGGCCCACACCATTTGTAATCTTGAATAGGAGATGTTAGAGGTCTGTCTACTCCTTTTAGTATATGCTTACAAATACAATCAATTTGTCCAATCCTTTCCAAAGTTTATGGCACTGTCTCTCTCCACAGTGTCCAGTCGAAAAATTTGCAAGTTCACTGTCCATTGTAAAATAAAAAAAAATAAAAATTCTCTTTTCTGCTTTAACAGGATTTCACCTAAGTGTCAGTAAGTGCTACATTGTTCTAGTTTTGTGAAATTTGTTGAGTAACAGTTATGCATTCGTATCATTCACTGCTTTCATTATTTGGTTAAGACTCTATCATTGTCCCTCGGTGGAACTGCACTTGTTTCCAGGTAGGCTGATCAACTAGGGCTCTTGAGAAGGCTATTAGAGATCAGCTGAAGAATATTAATGCCAACTGGTGGAGTTTACTCTGTCTATGCAAGCATAATTATTACAGATAATACACATTTTCTCCCCCAACACTAGTCAAAGGGGGAAATTCGAAGTCATTATTGATGAAGGTGACAAAGATGTTTACTGAGACTCTCTTTGAGGCAAAGAAGGGGACACTGGAGAGAAGGTAGGGCCTGTCTAGTTTACTGTTGTGGTTGGTTTCAAACCTCCAGGTAGACATGAAAGGGAATATTCACATTCAGCTTTTCACACAGCATAGAAGAGAACGGGTTGCAGTTGTTCCATGTTTTACAGAACTAGTATGGTTGCTACCAAGTCTGTCTTCTTTAGCTACATGAAGTTTTATACATGCTTGCCATACTGTGGTACTGAATATGCATTCAGTACTGGAAATCTGGGGTTGCAAACCTACTTATGTTACTGTAGGCATCAGTCTTCTTCATTGTTTCAATTTTGCAATGATCAGATATGTAAGAAAAATTAGATTGCTATGATACTTTCTGGTGGAAATGTCCTCTGTTTTTTTTTAAAAGAATGTCAGCACAAAGGCACGGGAAATATTTTTTTGATGTTGCTACTCTCAGCTACAAAGCTGTTGAGTTATTACTGAAAGGTTTCTTCCACATTTGGCTGTTAGGAAATGAATAGAGAGCTAGTATGGTGAGGTTGGTGGTAGAAAAGGCAAAGATGTAAAAATTATGCAATATACAGGTATCTTGCCTCTTTGATATCAAGCACCACAGGTTTGATTTAAAGGCAGGCCACTGTGGCTGCAGATTTTTTATAAGAGCCGATA
>VXBH01000965.1:49022-67510 GCA_013400035.1 Rynchops niger | reverse complement strand
TGTATCAAATGCATAAGTACACATACTGTGAGTTTACATTAAGTTACAATCTCCAGGGCATTCCAAACATAAACAACCAATGGCTTGGAGCAACACAGAGAGGGAAGTAATTTTTTGTAATTCTTCCTCGAAGTTACCCCAGGTTGGCCCTGAGACTAATAACTAAAATTCCGTAACAGTCACCAGAATTTCAGTGTATAGTAATTTCACTGGGTTCTTCATGAAAGCATAATGTTTTCTGAATGTTTAATATGACATAAACATAATAATTGGAGAACATGGATGTTGAACTCATTTTAGCTGCCTGAATGGTGATTGAAGTCTTTGGAGAAAAAAAAAAAAAACAAACAACCCAACACAAAAACCTGATTACATCATACACATGTATGTACAAATACACACATAACACTCTCACACACACATATAGTTAAACACAAATATACAATTATGGATTCTTTTCATGAGAAATTCATCATCTGCAAGGGAAGACCTTTACTGTTTTCAGTAGATTTATTCAAGATATATAGACTGGAGAAGCAACAGAACTGTTTTATTCTCATTTTCTTTTCTAAAAATTAATCTAAATTAAGTTCTGAATTATTAAGTTAAGGTTATTAGAGTTTCTTCTTTCAGTTTTTTACCTTGTTAACCTAAAAGTTGGCCTGAAATTCTCTTAATTCAGGTTTCTTTCTTGTGAGATTTCTAGTATCTCCTGATTTTCATATATTTATTTTATGTAAAAATGGAGAGAAGAATATGTGTTCTTAAGATATAACCAAATGAAATTTCATTCTGGAATGATAATTTTTCCCAATAAAAAGAAGCATGACTAGGTAAGTGTTCTATTCCTGGATCCATTAGGGTCTTTTAAAATATATTCTCTTCTGTAATCTTTTCAAACTAGCTTCTGTAAACTAAATTCTGCTTTATTTACATGTCATTCGTACCACAGTTAACTTCTCTTTCATTCTATTGTTTTGGCTATATAATCATGGTAATCCCTGTAATTTCTCTTCTTTTTATGAAATCACTGACAATACACAAAGAAACCTGAGATTTAGTTTAAGAAAGTTACAGTTAAGAATGGTTGAAAGTAGTATGCTTGCATTCTTCCTCCTCTGCTAATGCAAACCTCTGGGTAGTCCTAGTGTGCTATATATTGAGGAAAGGGAAGAGCTAATTCCTTGAAGACTGGTTGGTACTGAAATGAACTACTTTATCTTCACTTTTCCAAGTATCTCTTGACCTGTCCAATCAATTGCCAAACACTGCCGTAAGCACAATTACATGCATGCTGAGTCTGAGCATGTGTTTTCTGTGAGTTCTGCACATTTTTCTCCTCCATTTTTATCTGCTGCACTTCATAAAAACTGAACTGAATATGAATTGTATCTGACTAGTTACTCTCTAGGGGATTAATTTTAAAAAGCTGTGCTTCTCCTTTGAGAGTCTCATGGCACAGGAAACACACTGAAGCTTTTTTTAAAAAAAGACATCTGAATCAATATAAACCTTAAGCCAGGATTCAAAATGTATCTGCCCTTCCCTCCCTTTCTTAATCTAGAAGAGGCTTACACATTCTGGTCTATGTGGGGTTTTGCTACATTTTGGTTTCTTTTTTATACTTCATAATCTGCTGCCTTCTAAAATCCTGTATGTATACTTTCAATTTTCCACTGCGTTTTTGTGTGCCCTTGCACAATTTGAGGGTCTATCCTCACTGCCACCAGAAAGAGACAAATCCATGTATCTGTTGGTTTCACTCAGGTAAATCATTCATTACTAAAGCATCATGTTCTGTTACTCCTGATGTTCGTGGGCACTAATCCTTTCTTGAAATGTAAATATGTTGCTTCCAGAGTGCATGCTTTATGCCCTCTGCATGTGGATTAAGTTCCATTGATAAGTAGATAGAAATGTATGCACTTTAAAAACTCCACTGTTTAAATTGTAATGTAAATTACAAGGAATGACAATTTTAAACTGAGTCCTGTTGCTTTTGACTGCCTAAAGTCAGATACAGCAGGTCATGTGAAAAGATTTTCTTTTTCCTCTTTGGATCATGCAAAATGTCTTCTAACTGCCCAAATTTGGAGAGTATATTTTGTCATTTTACCTGAAGGAATTTTGCCTTCTCAGCTGACTAAAGATATTTGGACATTGGAGTGTCCAGGTAATATTATAGTAATTTTTTTTAAAGACCGAGCTTAAAGAATTAGATACTTGTTTATGTTTGGAAGTCTCCAAAGCATTGCTGCTAGATCATTATTTCCCACCGACTATTCTTATTCTAAGATCCTTTTATTTTAAAGCTACACTTTCAACAAATTGAATTGCATCCCAAGTGTAAAATATACTTCCATAATTGTTTGAAGCTCTAGACACCTAGCTTAAAAAAAATGTTTCACTTGTTTCTTTTAATTTATAACATATGTACTTTATCATCTGCTAAGCAACATTTCATTGACACCATATTTGTTTTGCCAGTAAGCTTACTGTCAAACATTTGAAAAGAGACACTAGCCAGTAATGAGATTTCATTATTAAAGCTTTATTATTTTTTTGTGCTAAGAGGTATTGTGTCTGATACATGAAAACATAAAATGCTTATGGATGTATGAGGTAATTATATTCATGTCAGCAGTCCCATTGAGTTAATGAGATTATTAACAAGAGAAAAGTTGCTCCTATTTAGGTGTTTTCAGAATTAGACCATATTCTCTGTTTCTGTGTTTTCAAAATCTTAGAGGCTCTTTAAGCAGCTCTTCTACCCCTGGATTTGCTCATTCCTAGCTGTTAGACCTATATGTTACTGAGAAGTGGTATCCAAGTCCTTTAAGCAGCTTTAAAGATCTAAGCCTAATATAATTGGTATATTGCTGTGCCATATGCCTATGTTAATGTCATCACTTTCCCTGTCTCTGTGCTGATTTTCATAAGCATAGCTAATCAGTATGACAGAACAATATGAGTTTTTTTTTTTTAATCTCAGGAGTTCTTAGCCTGTCTTATATGTGGTCCCACATTGTAAAACATAAAAAATCCCACCATGATTATCTCCTGTTCACAAAGAAAGTTTCTTATATATGTATGATTCTTTTTCTTAGTTGTCTGCTGCTGGCAGAAGTGGGATTGTGTCACTCCTGCTGTGAATCAATATAGGGGTTTTTTCTGACCATATTTTTTAAGGAGGTCTTCAATTTCCAAATTGTTCTGAAATTATGTGTTTCCTTTTGCTGGCTGGATAGCCATTCAGCATAATACGGCCTAATTATGAATTCAAGGTGAAATTACTTCATGGCAAATTTGCAAATTGGAAATAATATCCAGCATTCTGCAATGACCACATTGTGAAAGATGTATGCTTCAAGTACCCACAGATATCCTGAAAATCATATTTTTATTAGTGTTGATAAAATAGTGGATTTTTTCCCCATGCAGAAATTGTGCACGTGATTACAACTTACACAACAGATAAGAGAATAATGTCACCCTATGATATGTTAGCTTGCATCTCTCAATGCTCTAAAGCTCAATGTTGCCCACTCTCTTATTTACTGCTTACAGATTGTACTTTGGTACACCTTTATATTCTTCTGTCTACACAACTTCTTTCACCATTTTCCCTTCATCAGCAAGATCTCCCAGACCTTTTTTCTAGAGGTAAGGTTCAAAATGTATTACCAATATTGGAGGAGATCCTGGTTAGAAATCACTTGAGAAAACTCAACCCATGCAGTTTTATTTGACCCAGTGAGGTCCAATCTGAGGATGCACAGAGAACTGGTCAATGTCCATGCAAGGCCACACTCTCTATCACCTTTGAAAGGTCAAGGAGATCAGAGGAAATCTGCAACAGCTGGAGAAAGGGAAATGTCACATCAATAGCCAAAAAAAAAAGTGCAAAAAAGATCATGCGGAGCTGTGCAGACAGTCAGCCTCACTTGGGTGTCTGGGAAAAACATGGAGCAAGTCCTCTAGGAGCATATTTCTGGGCACATGAAGAACAAGAAGGTGATGAGAAACAGTCAGCATGGATTTACCAAAGGCATACGAGCTGAAAGAGTACACACTCACCAAGTTCATATATGGTCCCCAGGGGGAAGCAGTCAATACACTGAAGGGCAGGGCTGCCATCCAGGGCCTTACAGTCAAGGAGGAATAGGCCCATGAAATTCTTCAAGGACAAATGCAAAAACATGCAGTTGAGGTGGATTAGCCTCCTGGAATAATATAGACAAGGGGTTCACTAGCCAGGGACCAGCTCTGCAGCTCTTGGGGTGAGAAAATATCAGCCAGGAGTATCTCTGGAAAGCAATTAAGACTATCATCAGCTTGGGCTGTATGAACAGGAGCACAAGGTGGAGACTGAGGGAAGTGATTATACCCCATCGCTCAGCACTTGCTAGACCTTACCTGTATGGGAAAGATGTTTAACATGGGAAAGGAGCACAGGGGTAGACACCGGGCAGTGGGGCTGAAGCACTCACCCTGTGAAGAAAGGCTGTGAGGCCAAAACTGGTTCAGCCTGGAGTAGAGAGGGCTTTTGAGCACCTAACAGCAACCCAGTGCCTATGGGGTGGGGATTGAGGGGGTGGGAGGGGATCTTCACCGAGGTGCCTGCAGGGAGGAAGAGAAACAGTGGAAATAAATAAAAATGGGGGAGATCCCAAGTGGACATATGGAAAAAAAAATCACGCTAAATACAAGTAAGTTTGAAGCAGATTTCCAAGAGTTGTGGCAAACTGTCTGCTCCTGAAAATTTTGGGGAATGGATGTACCTTGGTAGCCTGAGTACCCTGGTCTGAATTTTCAGTGCTGACCCTTTTTTAAGCAAGAGGCTCTCTTGCTTAAAGAGAGTCTCTTGTTCTTAGATTAAAGAAATTTTTGGGGTGAAGACGAGAAGGAGTAGCTTGTTCTTAGTGGAAAGAATATATGACAGAGCATAATATTCACAGTGTTAGCTGATTCGTTAACATATAATAAGAGTAACATAAAATAGAATAGTGTAAATTGGGAGGGACTTCTGGAGTTCACACAGTTCAATCCTCAGCTTGGAGCAGGTCCAGCTAGATCAAGTTGTTCAGGACATTGTTGATTGACTGAGACATGATGCCAAATATGTAGTTTAAGCTATGAATACTGTACCACTATCTACCAATGTTAAATAATAAATAAGAATTCTGACTGCAGATGATGACAGTGAGTCATCACAGCCTGGATATCTATTTTGAGAATTAGCATTTGTGGTCATAATGAGTCTGCATGGGACCCCACTGAAATCAGTTCATCAATCAAAACTTGGCAGGTTGGAAATCCAGTATCAAAAAAGGGCCTTTAGTCACAGATAAAGAAGTCAAATAAGCAGTACCTGTCTCTCAAACACAAGTGCTCTATTACCGAAATGCAGCAGCAATCCTGATGCTTTATAGCTTCTTGTCAAACTTTGCTTTCAAAATGTATACTGTTCAAATTGCAGTTATGCTTTTTGTTTGTTTTGCTTCCTAAGAAACCCCTGGACTAAATTTTTTTTTAAGTGAAAAGTTGGTGAGCACAATTTATTCTACAAACTATAGTAAAGATAGTCTACGTTTCTCTGGGAGGTTTTAGAACCAACAAAAGAAACTACAAAAACACCTTTATTTGCTTTTGCAATGTATCAGACATACCCATTAAAACAGCCTAAGAGATACAGGGCTGGAGTAAATATCAACTTTGAAGGGAACTTTTCCTTTCTGCTCAGGAGACTTCAGGGAAAGATCCAGTCTACAACTCCTGGAAGAGCCAGGCAAAGGATCGTCCTTGAACAGCCACAACAAGAAAGCAGTTTGGTCCAAGAGAAGTAAGGAAGAAGTCACGTTGTTGAGATTACACAAAGAAAATATTTACAAAGAGAAATACTTATTCTGTGGAATTCAAGGTATATTTACATTGCATAGTAAGAAACTTGCACTTCTTGGATACAAACTAGTATCTTTATACTCTTTAGCATGCATTCTGAACTAGCTTGAATATCTTTAACACTGTACTGCCTTGCATGTTTTAACCTTAGCCTCTGTTATTTAGAATTGATCTACTGAGATCAGACTAGATTGTCTGGCTGTCTTCCGTCTCTGAGTTTTAGTTTACAGAGTTACCCTGAAATATCTATAAGGGGTTAATCGAGACAACACTGTGCAGCACTACAGGAACTGATTGCTTGGGCTGGTTTAGAAACGATATATGAAAGATTTCCCCACAGGCTGTGGTTTTCAGTTTGAAGCCCGTAAGAATGGAACTGCTGCTGTGAAGCAATGATGATTGTGTGAAAAGACACTCTAGAAGTGCTAGTCCCTCTTGAAACAGCTTCTTATTCCTGCTCAACAGATACATTTTTCAGCCTGCACATGTCTGGAAATTGCAGCATTATCGGACTGTCTGATTTACCAGCTACCTGGGAAATAGAGGAATTAGGACCATTATAAAAATTCTGTTTTTTTCAAGTTGCAGGTCTGAATCTCAATAAATACCATTTAAATCTACCTCTGCTATTATGTCACCATTGTTTTAGATGTAGTTTGGGGAAAACAAAGAAACAAAGAAACAGAACAAACCAAACCAAATGAAAACAAAATAGAAATGGCTCTTTTGATAATTTACCCTGAACAGTAAAAGTCCTAAATGCTCTGTGCCATCTGCTAGCCAAAAATCAAGCATTCCTGCGATTTATTTCTTTAGCTTCATGGCCACTTCAAATCAGTCTTATCTTGTATAAACATTGCAGACCTTGGATGCATACCAAGTAGATATTTCCCCATAGTAGTATCCATTTCTACATGGCCGTTAGCATCTGTGTCAAAGATTAATAATTATACACTGAAAAATAAGTCAGATTTCCTGAATCTAGAATTTCCTAATGACAGCAATTATTTTTTATCCTCCCCTCCCAGAATTTTGACTAACAATTTATAAAAAAAAATCATCTCAGCCTAAAGCTGTTCCTGAAGATTGAGGTACAGTCCAAATTCGTTATCTTGCCTTTCCCCTAACACCTCTTTAACCTCAGCTCAACAATAAAATCATCTGACTTTGGCAAACTAGGGAGTCAAAGTTCTCGTTTAATAGAAACAATGACTTGTCTTGCACTAGTGTCTAATGAATGAGCAACATTACCAGTGATTTATGCCAAATTTAGGGATGAGGTACGGTGAAGGGCCCAAACCAATAACAATTACCAGCCTGGTTCCCACCGATGCTATCAGCACGAGGCCATAGCAAAGGTAAGAAAAGAAGAAAAGAAATAGCAGTAGAGAGCTATGGAATGACCCTTCAGGAACAGGGAAGGAAGGTATAGAAGAAAAAGGGCAAAATGGAGCACAATACAGCAGTAGTTGCAGAAGCAGCTGTGAGACCTGTAGGAAGTTTGGGATCCACTGATTAAACAGAATTTAGAAATGTGTTTGAAGGGGTTTTACTGTTTATTGTGGCTGCATAACTTGCAAGGGTGAGTGTCCTTTTTGTAGTAATGGCTAACTGTAGCTCAGGCAGTACATTATTGAGTTTTAAAATCTCTGTTACCCATGATTCAATGTTCAGTAAAAATTCAAGATCTACAGGTAGCTCATGATTTCCCTCTTTTTTCAGGAATGACAAAAGATCATATCTCACAACAGTTTCATCTTTCAGAGAATTTTGTGGGATTTCAAGCATGTCTTTTCAACACTGATGTGAAAATGAGGTATTACAGTGAACACTTTCAGTTCTGTGCTACAGTCAGGCTTTGGTTTAAAAAAAAAAAAAAGACAGAAAAAGAAAAACGTTCATGCAGAGTTCTAACATCCTGTTTCTAAATGTTATGGAACACCACCAAAATCTGACATAAGTCCTGCATAGTTTCATTCACAAAAGATTTGCAGCAAATTATCCCTTTTTACGTTCTCTGGACCTATTCTTTTGAGCACTCAAGGAAGTATTCCTTCCTCTGCAGTCACAGCTAAGAAGCTTCTTCAGAAAACCCCAAGGATTAGCGTCTCTCTTGTTTCTAGTGTTAAGGCAGGAGGTCCTTATTAGCAAAAAGCAAGACACAAACAGAGAAACTGCATCTTCCTCATGACCTGGTAAGGGGAGGTCACTGAAATGAAGAAAAATATACATTGGTCTAATTAATTTCCTATGGTGTATTTGGCAAGATTTTCCTTTCTTTCCTTTTGCAGCAGCTGTGCCACCAGCCACAGGTAGAGGTAGCACACACACACTCGGGAACCACTGAAGTTTCTTTAGCAACCACAGTGTATGAATAACAGGGGTTTGTTTCTTCAGCCTTTCCTTCATATTCACTCATAACAGCTGGCCCCACTGAGCTGCGGTCTCCACTCTACTGCTGCCACTTATTTCCAGCACTCTGCTTGCCACTGCAACTGCAAGTTCGAGCTTGTGATGTTTCTCCTGCAGTTTTCTTTGACTCCTGGCCAGGACATAGAAAGAAGCTGATTAAGACTGCCATGCAACACATCAGAAGGTAAAAGCACTTAGCATGTCTCTTCGCAATACTGTGAGGGATGATGACTCCTAGAGATGAAGAATCGAAATAAAGTTCATATGGCTGCAAAACTGCAGTCCAGCTTTCTCTTTCTTTTTCTTCTCCCACAGTCACATCAGGTGAACTTCTCCACTTTCATGCACGTAGTAGGATGAACTTAGAAAGAAAGAGGTCCTGTTTAGAAGAATTTAGAATTGGAATGAAAATAAGTCTGTCATCATTGTATCATCCATCATCTATGTGCCCTTGGCAATTTTGTTTAGTCATACGTCAAAACTAAGTGAACCAGAAGTAAACTGAGCTGAACAAATAATAAACTGGAATGAGAACAACAAAACAAAAGGAAGAAGAAAAAAGCTAAAAGGCTCAGAAAAAATTGCATGAGACTTCTTTTTTCCACAATAAATTGTTCCAGTGTCACTCTAGTGTTTCTAATTTGATTTGGTTTTCTATTCAGTTATTTTATCACTGTTTGCTATTGAAATACTCTGAAAAAGTCTAGATCACAGCACCATCTCTAGTCTCACGTTAATAGTTGTTAACATAGGAGACTGTAGATACACTGAATTTATCCACTAAAAGGCTCAATACTGAAGCTGACCTTTCAGTATCTTCTCATGTGTAATTAAAAGTTGTGCCAACACAAATGTTGCTTCTCCCTCAGTCTGCATGAGTACACAATGAAGGTTTGAGACTACAAAAGAGATATTCTCCCAGATCCATTTTTTTTATTTCCCGCATTACAGCATCTCCTCTTGTAGAGGAGAAACTGTAAAGGGAAATCCTCTGAATCCCTCACCATTTTGTATAACTGTCCTTAAATGCTAGATTTCCAGAGTGTCTTTTTTCTTCCTGCTGTGATCTTGAAAGGTGACCTAGGGAACCAGATCACCACAGCTATCTAGTGACACATGATCTTAAGGATGACCAAGTTCCCTTAAAGATCACTCACTCTTCCTTGGAAAGTTTCACGCGCTCTTCTTACTACCACCTCTTTCCTGCTATCTGTGTCTGTCAACATCAATTCTGTTTTGTGGGAGCAATCCCACAGTACCCATCACAGTCTCTTCTGTTGCTCAGGCCAGATTCTCACTATTGTGTCCTAGCATAGACAGGTTCTTAGTTAAAGAATGAAAGCCTTCAGATCCTGCTAGACTGCAAGAGAAAACCTTGGGAAAAAAAATGCCCTCCTACTTGTTCCTGGTAGTGAGCAACGTGTTTGTCAGTTGCCTACCCCACAGGTAGTCTCCCCAGACCAGGGAGAGCAGGGAGAGCTGCGATCCTGCCTTGTGGTGACCTGAAAGGAGGATCAGCCTTCCTACTCTGGTGCCTTCATCACTTTTGGCAAGAGCTGTGTGATTCTTCAGCTGCCCTCTCTCTGTGGTCAGGTATCTCAACAATTAAGGCTCTTCTGAGGAGGTTTAAATTTGGAAAACGCAGTCATTTCACTTTGGCTTTTCTGTGACAAAGTCCATTGGTGTTTGTTGCTGTGGGGCTGCATTTGGTGTGAAGATACAGACTGCTGACACTGAGACGATGTGGAAATCCAGTGAGGAGGCTGAAAGGTAGTTGTGTTGAAACCTCTCACTAACTGCTCTCAACTTTTCTTTAAAATCTTCAGCAAGCACATTTAATTACATGTAAGTGTGTACAAGTGTGTGTGCATTGCAGAAATATGTTTTTGGCCTGAGGGTGTTCAGATGGTTAATTAGAGGTCTTTTTTGAGTGACTATTGGTACCCCATGCAGGGACACCTGATATAGTCTTTCGTTATTGAAGTAGCCTTTTGCTAGTGAACCAACAAAATAAACCTGAGTAAAGAACAGTTCTTAAAAGTGGTAACAGAGGAATTCAAGAATTGGCATAAAAAGTGCTAGAAGTTCAACCGGAGTGAATTTCTCCCAGTCAAAGCAGTGGAGGACTGAGAATCTAGTTTTAGCCCCTGACTCTGACAGAGAACACATAGTAATCTGCACACGCCATAGATTCCCCTTGGCCCAACCTTCGTTATTTCTAATGGGAAAAAGAGGTTCTATATGTTTCCACCTGTATTGTTCTCTCCTACGTAATTTCAAATTCTCTGGGACAAAGGCTTGTGTTTACCATATGTCTGTACGTTGCCTAGAACAATTGGATCCTGGTCTAGATTTGCCCTGTAGACATTCCCATTATTTGCACAATTCAAGTATTGCTATTTTTTTTATTATTAATTTAATGTGGTGTGTTCCCTTGAGGGAATTTATACTGTTCTTGTATTTCTCCTTCCTATTGTGGCTCATTCTTAATCCACTTGAGCATCACTCCCACTCGCCATGCATTCAAAGCCACAAATAATTACACCTAACAATACACCTATTTTGCCTACTGTTTTCCTGTTTGTTCTTTACGTTTTTTAAGACTGTGTGATCATGTTGAAAAGAAACTAACAGCTGGAAGTCAGTGGTTGTTAGCAGGAGATATGTATCTACCCTTCTCTGCAACGGATGAAAACCATATATCTGTGTTAACTGTTTCTTAGTGACTTATATGCCTGTAGCAGAGAAAAATGCAGTACTCTGGAGCCTGCAAGTAAATAGATTTACATATTGTAGTGTCAGGTTACAGGGTTTTCAGTTGTTCTCTGCCTGCAGCTGGTTGCAGTTACTAAATAGGAAATAATTATATGGCCAATAAGTGGACCAATATGTGGCCATTGCACAGCAAATACCTTTCCTTGCAAATATAGAAAAAGGCATTCCCCATAATGAGGACACATTCTGAACAAAAAAAATATACGGTTTGCATGGAGACCTTTAAGCAATAGCAAACCTGCTTTGCCTCTGGAGCACCAGAAGCAGCTGAATTCAGTAACAGTAACCGAGTCGATGGTTTCTGGTATGGTGCTTTAACCTTCTGGGTTAACACAAACCTGGAGGAAGGGGACGAAGAAGGGACTTCTTTTGCTGAAGTTAACACCTTGCAACAGGTCATAAAATGTAAGTCATCCATACGCGGTCTGGTATGTTTTTAAGGCTCACAGTCTTTTCTTGCATTGCCCCGGAGAGTAAACTTTCAGCATTGCTTAGAGAGCGAGGGTACAGACTAGCAGAAATCTAAAAGAGAATAATACTTCAAAACCAGCACCATTCCTTAGCTGAAATCCTTTTCTGAGGTGTTAGGAGCATTCCTGTCTCCTACACACAGATGATGTTGTTGTTTCAGATGAATAAACACAAATGGTATCAACTAGGCCTCAGGGATGGTGCTTTCATTTCCAGTTGGTTTGTTTTTAACCAAGTGCCTGACGCCACACAGCCTGGTTGTGCAGAAAACATGTTATCTCATGTGGGTCAGCTTGCACTGACAAGGCAGGGCCATTGTTTCAGGGCGTTCCTTAGCTGCCAAAACAAACTCTTAAAGTTCACAAGCAGGACACATTCTGCAAGGTTATCCTCCTTGAGGAAATGCAGAAATTTTCTCATGATTTTGCTAAGGGAGTAGTGTTATGATGAATGCAACAGTTCCTAGATTTTGTCTTGCGAAAGCAGAAGATGGCAGTGATGATGGAGATCACTTTCTTGCTATATTATAGGTTGTAGATGTGTTTGAACTCCTGTAAAGAGAATAAGGCTAGACATTACACAGGTTCCAAATGCCAAAGCAGGCACTAGAAATAAAAAAAGGAAAGCATTTGTTTTTAGTATACGAAGCAATATTTCACCTGAATATTCCTGTTATCTTTCTTACCATAAAATATAATCCATGCATGTCTGTTCTAGGAGGAATTATGTAATGTTGTCTTTTTATCCTATATCATAAACTATTATTTTTCAGTGGTTCAGAATGATCCCTGCATACAATTTTACCGGGTTGCCACATAGGGATAGAAGCTATTGTTTAAAACTACTACAAGAAACAGGTGGTGATTATTTCCCACGCTGCTTATCTATAATTTTGATAGGCTATCACAAGCCACCAGATAATTCAAACTCCATGGTACTTATGAGGAGACAACTATAGACCACTTTCATGACACATATGCAATTACTTCTTTAGCAGGCGTGTGTATTTTTTTTCCCCTGATACTTCCTATTAGCAAGCTTACTCCAAATGAGAAGTAGTCAGTTACCAGACTAATAATGTTGCTACTGAAGTATAATTTGTAATACATTGATGACTACTTTGTTTGAGGAGATAGGACAAATTAGCCAAAGGGGTGAAGTCAATATGAGTGAGTTACAGCCTATTAAGGCTCCATGTGAATTCTCTCATTCAGAAGGAAAGCAGCCGTCACTGCAGCCTAATCCCTAAGTCATTTTAGCTCTACTGAACTGAAGCCATGTGACTTCCAAATAAAAGCATCTGCGCAGGGATTCAATAAATGCCTTACAGTGGCATCAGCCTCTGGTGAAATAAAGCATTAACTTCACTCTTTTCTGGAGTATCTCCATGTAGAAAAACCCTATTATAATTGTAGACTAAACCAAACACAGCAGCAAAACTCGGCTTTCAAATGACTGCTGACATAAATGTGGTCAGATCTTGGTAGTCAGCAAATTGACAATGAATCCCATTCCTACATTTCTGATTTTTCTAAATTTGAAGTTTCCATACAAAATAAAACTCAGAAAAGAGGGCTTTGCATTGCTTAAAATGATTAAGTTAAAGTAGGCTGAAACCAGTCATTTTGAAAATGTTTTTGGCACTTTTTGTGTATCCCTATGGAATGAGGCCATGAGTGATGGCAGAGGCCTACTCTTCTGAACACACAAGAGGAATAAAATAAAAACCACAAAAACACAGGTATAGGGACAAAAAAGCACAAACTCTGTGACTCGTAAAAGCTGTAGGGAATAAGCATAAAATTGTGTTTGCCATCACAATTTAAAATATAAACTAGAAGCAATGCAAGTAGAAAAATACGGTAGGTATTACTACTGGCTGACTGAGTTTCTAAGCTACTGAATTTTGTGTTGGGTCGCTATAGCTTTCAATTAATTACAAACCTGCACATTCACACTACAAAAAGTTAAGAGGTGTAAAATCATCAACACGAATTGCTTTTAAAACCTAAGTAGTACATTGTGGGCTAAACGAAAAATAAGTACACTTTCTAACAAGATGCAGTGTACTCTCTACTGAGACCCATTGCCAATGTGCAGTCCTTTGGCATTTGATTAGAGAAGATAATTTTTGTGTCATTATGAATGCAAATAAAAATGTGCCTATGCATATAAAAAAATAATTTATCTGAAGTTAAACTTAAAATTCTTTAAAGCAAAGAAGCTTTCTTGTCACATCCAGGTGCATGCTATAGCAAAAATGGAAAATAAATTAAAAAACAAACCCCAAACAAAAACCTGTGTGAAGTAACATACTTCATATATGGTTTTTCTCATAACACAGAAAATCAAGTTAAAGCATTTGGAATTCTGACCTTACAAAACAGACTTGCTCTTGCCTCACTTGCCTAATAATGTATAGTATTGCGATATCCCAGGGTGTTTTTTTTTTTCCATTGTAAAAGCATTGGCAATAGGTCTTGAGTCCTTTAGGACTGATTGACCTATGCAATGCTATCAGCACTGTGTTCCAAAAAGTGATCAAGTGCCAGGAAAAATCCTTTAAACAACAGTTTGGTTTATTGCAGTTGCTAACATTTTTGAGTCTTCATATGAGCAGTACAGTGCTTCAACTTTGTTTAGATAAACCAGAGATATATTTTGGGCAGATCACTTCCTAAATATAGAGGATAAATGTGTTTTCTCAATTTATGTGTATTAGAATTGCAGGTGAACTGTTTTATAAAGTTGTGAACTTACTAGTCTTGCCGACACCATTCAGAGCAGCTGGAGCTCAAGACGTGGAATTTGTCAGTATTCCAGCAAAAATACAATTTTATTTGTCAAAAGTCCTTTACAATACCACATAGGGAATGACTAACTGTGGGTGTACAAGCAGGAATCTGCAATGATTTGCATACAGCTCTGTTATCCCAGCCACTTCAGAAAGCTAGGGGAAATAATCAGTCATTGGCAGACCACAGGACCTGGTGGTCTGTGACAGAGATGCCAGTCCATCAATTTCACACACCTGTGTGTTGAAACTGCAGCATGCCAGGAGCAGAAAGAGCGGTTCCAGCTATGAAGTCACTCACCAGGCACTGTATGTCTCCCTGGAGATGTTACAAGAACTCTGCAGCTCATTTTGGTGGAAACAAATTTGCACCATCAGTTGACCGTATCAGACTTGAGTACAGTCGGCTAAAGGCGTTCTTGTGCTGCCCAGCGCCACTCCGTGGAGAGATCCTCTGCCCAGCTGGGGCTAAGCTGGTGGCAGGAGCAAGCACCCTGAAGCACCATTCCCATGATAACCAGTGCTCAAGTGTCACAGCGGCACAGCTGCTTTGGCTCCACGGACACCGGGTGGGCTTTCTGCATGTCACCTACCAGCCATATGCAGCATCTGTATTGCCTAAAGTCAGCTGCGGGATTTCTCCAGCGTTCTTCCAGGTGCCACCTGAGAGGGCTTCGCGGGCATCCATGCAAACATGGATGACACCAGCCAAGCTATTCCAGCTATGCCTGAAGCAAGGCTCAGCAAAGGAGTTTAGGGCATAAGCAGCACTATTGACTGACCTGCACATTGTTGAGGAGAGAAGGGTATCACGCTCTTTCCGGCACCTCCGTGATACTCTTCATCCTGACAGATTGTAACTTTTGAAATAATGAGTTTTAGTAACATTATTTTGGCCCAAAGCATGATCTGCCTAACCTCTGACAATGTCTTTCTCTGACAGTAATGTTTTTCTGCACAGTCAATAGGAAAAGGTAACATAAATTGCTGAATTAGATGCTAAAAATATGTGAAAATTCAAATTGCTGTAGTCAAAAGGGAGAGACAAATGTGGTTTGATTCAAATGCATGTGTAGGCTTATGTTTCAGCCAATTTACTGGGTTGTACAAAACTCAACAAACAGGAAATTTGGATGTAACTCAACATGTTGCATCATATAGCAAGAATTGATGAGTCTGTATGACCAATATTTAAATGCTTCCTTTAGTAATAAAAATATGTAAATTTCAGAACTATTGAGAATTTTACTGACTGTTCTGCTGACTGAAGTTTGCATCATGTTTAAAATTCATGTATCTGAACGGTGACTGGATAGAAGTATGAAAGAATGAACATTCAGGTCAATCTTTCAGGAAAAAAGGTTGGAATTTTAAAACTATGTTGACAGGCCCTATTGACTTTATTTATCCAATGAGACTACCAAGAAGGTAAGGCATGCCCACGTAACAAAATAAGAGCTAGCTGCATTCTGCAAAGTCCATCTAATGCTGTAAACCTCATAACACTGTAATACTGTTAGAAGTTAATATTGAAATGTACAGGAGAATGTGTTTCTGTAAAAGTTAACAGACAAAGCTAGAGGAAAGATGTGTATTCAAGATGATTTTTGGTACTATTCTGGTAACTCTGAAAACATTCCTCAATTTTTCATGTTTATTTTTTGGAAAATGTGTCAAGTCCCTTGAAATTGGGGCATTTATGCTACTGATCCTATTGCAATTAATGTTTCTTTTAGTAAGGGTTGGGTTCTTTTCTGTAAAATATGGTAAAAATCTATTCTAAAAAAATGCTGTAACTTTTGCTCTTTTTGTAAAATACATGCAGATTTCTTTTGTTACTGTGTGAAAATTTCAGTTGAACTGACACTAAGCAAATTATACTTTGTGTCTCAGTCAGGATCAGGAATCTCCTCCCTCCCTTGGAAAAATCTTAAAATTAATAAAAACAAAGCAAAAGGCTTTTTAATTTTTTAACAACTGTCAGAAACAATTGATTGAAGCTTTATGTGTGATTGGATTGCTATATGCTCATTATTAAAATAAGCTTAAGAACAAACTATAATTTAGACCATCTGTACAATGAAATCATATTCTTCAGAAATTAAGGAATTTGTACTAAAATTTTTAGCATTTTGGCCTTAAAACTTAAAAGTCACCCTAGTGAAAAGGAATCTCAGAAATATCTTTTTTTTATGTTCAAAGAGGATCAGACCCAAAAATTACTGAAGCTTGTCTCCTGTACATCCAGTTACCCTCAAATATTGAAGATCTCACCAGGAAGAGCCATATCATGCAAATGTGTGTTTAATAGCTTCTTTGAAGCCCAGTATCAAAAAAGTTTCATCATCAGAGTTGATTGTCTGTCCACTTGAGCACAGAATTATCTGTCTGGCATTGCTGAGAATAAATATAATGAGCTTTGAAATTTGAGGACAGTGCCAGAAATAAACTGCTTTAGACACAGTTTCAATGGTAAATTGAGGCTAAACTAGGTTTGTTGGAGGAGCAACCAAGCTACAAGGAGATGAATTATCTATTAACACTCATAATAAAAACTGCTTGGAGTAGAAGATTAAATACAGTGTAATACATGATATGACAAAGATTCGTAACACAAACTGAAAGGATGGTTAAGTATTGTTCCATAGGCATTTAGCACTTTGCACTAGACAAATACTATAAATTGAGTTGGATTTGATATAGTCTTTAGCATGTAGCCTAATTCTACTTTTACATCCTTATTCATCAGGACTAAATCTAGTTAAGTCAGTAGCAACACACTGCATTTTCAGTGCAAACGAACATCAAATTACAAAAGGTGAGTTATTAATGCAAAAGAAAGCAAATGATTCATTTTTACTACTGGAGACTCTGTCCTGAAGAACATGAAATGTGTGAAAACCCTCTTGCATATGGGTTCTCTAAGGAAAGGGTTAGACATTTGCCATGGAAAATTGAAGACGTGAAAGCTTCTGTAGAGTCTGCCATGGACTGGACCTTACTTCTGCAGCCAAGATTGTGATTCTTGTTGCACGTGACTTGTATGTCACCAGAGATAACTGGTGGAAAAAATGCACAAAATTAAGATGATGTGGTTTTCTAATGGAAGTCTTTATCAAATCAGTATAAAATTATCTTAAGTTTTTCTGTTTTGAAGTGACTCTAGATTTTGGTTTTCAAAATATGTCATTTCCCAAAGCTAGCAGAGTAGGGAAGCCATATGCGAGAGTGAGACTTGATTTCTTTGTGACTAATGGAGTCGGCTGTTATTTTAAGGAGAAACCTGTTATCTTGATATTAAGTGGGGAATAAAAGGAAATTAGCATAGATATTAGAAATCCCTGTCATTACGTTTCATAGTTAACAAATCATTTAAGTGCATAAAATAGCTGAATTTCTCAAGCCTTCAGGCTGTGTACAGACTCTGGAAGTCTGGTTATGTTAGTTTTGTCTATTTCATGAGTTTTGAAGAAACACATGTAAAACTAGAAATCAGTTTGTACTGGAAGATCTGGATACAAAGCTAATGCCTTCCAAGAAGGGACTCATAGAATAAATGTGTCACTAAAAATATAGAGGTCTGCTTCCCATTGTTTCAGAACAACTGGTCATTCTGCAGTGCACTCGCTAAAATATAGTTCTACAGGTAATTATGTAGTTATTATCAGAACCTGCTACCATCACTCACCATGTAGTGCTTTACACGAGGAATACCTCTTCTGTTGCTGATCACTGTTGCTGAGGATCAGTAGCAGAGCCTGAGTGTAATTAACATAAGGCAAAATCCTGGTGGGGGTGGGAAGTCAGCAAATCAATGCATAAAATGTATAACTTTAAGGATTTAAGGACTATTTGAGGACTATTAGAAATCTTTATTTCATCAATATGGTAAAGACTGATGAATAGTCCAAGTTCTACTGATAAACTGTGAATAAGTATAAAATAAAAAGAAGTCAGGTCTTGTGAAACAAAGAGTTGCTAGCTGATGTCTGCATCCAGATTTGAAAGTATCTGGATGAGTCATAGAATCATAGAATCATAGAATTGCGGAGGTTGGAAGGGACCTTTAAGATCATCAAGTCCAACCATTAACCTACCCTGACAAAAGCCACTTCTAAACCATGTCCCTAAGTAC
>VXBH01000965.1:32357-42609 GCA_013400035.1 Rynchops niger | reverse complement strand
TCTTGTGACCCAAGTGCAAGACCTGACACTTGGCCTTGTTGAACCTCATACCATTGGCCTCAGCCCAACGATCCAGCCTGTCCAGATCCCTCTGCAGAGCCAGCCCAACCTCAAGCAGATCGACACTCTCACCCAACTTGGTGTCGTCCACAGACTTACTTAGGATGCACTCAATCTCCTCGTCCACATCATTGTTAAAGATAATAAAAAAACCTAGCCCAAATACTGGGTCCTGGGGAAAACCACTTGTGTTAAATCCCCAGATGGATTTAACTCCATGCACCACAACTCTTTGGGCCTGTCCATCCAGACAGTTTTTACCCAGTGAAGCGTACATTCACCCAAGCCATGAGCAGTCCACAGGGACAATGCTGTGGGAAACAGTGTCAAAGGCTTTAATAAAATAACCCATCAAATCCATGTCTCTCCAATTTAGAAGTAAGGATGTTGTGCAGAACAGTGTCAAATGCATTGAACAAGTCCAGTTAGATGACGCCAGTTGATCTTCCCTTATCCAGCAATTCTGTGACCCCACTGTTGAAAGCCATCAGATTTGTCAGGCACGATTTGCCCTTGGTGGCATGTTGGCTGTCACTGATCACCTCTCTTTTCCCCATGTGCCTTAGTATAATTTCCAGGAGGATCCACTCCATGATCTTGCTGGGCACAGAGGTGAGACTGACTGGCCTATAGTTCCCCCAGTCTTCCTTTTTCCTTTTTAAAAATGGGTGTTATGTTTCTCCTTTTCAAGTCAGTGTGAACATCACTAGGCTTCCACAACTTTTCAAATAAGATGGATAGTGATTTAGCAACTTCATCTGCAAGTTCCCGCAGGACCCTCAGATCAGGCATCAGGTCCCATGGACTTGTGCATATTCAGGTTCCCTAGATGGTTTGAACCTGGCTTTCTCCTACAGTGGGCAGTACTTCATTCTCCCAGTCCCTGCCTTTGGGTTCTACGAATTGGGTGAGGTGGCTAGAACCCTTGCTGGTGAAGACTGAGGCAAAAAAATTTGTTGAGTACTTCAGCCTTCATGTTGGTTGTAGCCATGGCTCCTGTTTTGCTCATCAAGGTGGGTACAGTTTCTTCCATCTTCCTTTCTTGTTCTGTGTACCTGAAGAACCCTTCTTGTTATTTTTCATGTCCCCAGTCAAGTTCAGTTCCAGCTGTGCCTTGGCTTTCCTCTCCCTGCACTCTTGGGCCATATCCTATAATCTCCCCAAGATGATCCCTGCCTCCACTGTCTATGCATCTTTGGTTTGTGTCTTAGTTTGGCTAAGAGATCTTGATTTAGCCAAGCTGGCCTCCTGCCTCACCTGCCCCTGCACATCAGGACTGAGAGCTCTTGTGCCCTAAGAAAAATGTCTCTGAATATCTCCCAGCTCTCATTTGCTCCTTTTGCTCTAAGGGTGGTTTCCCAACAGATTCCACACACTAGCAACCTAAACAGCTGAAAGTTTGTCTTTCTGAGGTTTGGAGTCCTGACACTACTTTTTACCCATCCTGTACCCCTCAAGATTAAGAATTCCTCCAGGACACTGGAGCCCAAGCTACCTCCAATCTTGACCTCTTCAATAAGTTCTTACACATTAGTGAGCAATAGGTCCAGCAGTGCCTCTCCTCTGGTCAGGTTCTCCATCACCTGTACTAGGAATTCTTCTGCAATGCACTCCAGTAGTTTCCTGGACTGCTTGCAGTTTGCTGTTCCACTTTTCTAGCCGATGTCTGGGTGGCTGAAGTCCCCTGTCAGAAACAGGGCCTGTGAGCATGATGCTTCCTGCAGTTGAAGAAAAAATTCTTCATCAACCTCCTCTTCTTGATCGGATGGCCTGTGGTAGGCATCAGCCACAAGGTTTTCTTTATTGGCTTGGTCTCTAATTTTCACCCATAAACTCCTGACAGTGCATTGCTGTTCTTCAACAATAGCTCCATGCAATCAATCCCATTTTTGACATAGAAGGCAACTCTGCCACCTGTCCTTCATTGCCTGTCCCTTCTGAATAATTTATAGCTATCAGTCACAGCTTGGCGGCTTCGTTCTGCTCTCAGCCTCTGTCTTCCAGCTCAGCCAGCTGTGTACCCCAAGAACAATTGGTTTTATTATTAAAGATTAAGGCAAAGAAGGCATTAAGTATTTGAGACTTTTCTTCATCCTTTGTCACTCTGTTTCCCCTGTATCCAATAAAGGATGGAGATTCTCTTTAGCCTAGTCCTCCTTTTATTGTTAATGTATTTACAGGACCTTTTTTTATTGTCTTCTACCAGAGTAAACAGATTAAGTTTTAGTTGGGCTTCGACCTTTCTAATTTACTCCCTGCATAGCCTTACAACATCTTTGCAGTCCTCCTGAGTTGCCTGGCCCTTCTTCCAAAGGTCATAAACTCTCTTTTTTGCCCTGAGTTACAGACAAAGCTCTCCGTTCAGCCAGGACAGTCTTCTTCCCTGCCAGTTTGTCTTTTGGCACACGGGGATGGCCTGCCTTTGTGCCCTTAAGATTTCCTTCTTGAAGAACATCCAGCTTTCCTGGACCCCTTTGCTCTTCAGGGATGCCTCCCAAGGGACTCTGTCAACCAGGCCGCTAAACAGGACAAATATTTCCCTCTGGAAGCCCGTAGAACCTTAGTGAAACCACCATACGAGTAGAAATGATTTGTCAGGTGTCTTGTGAAGGACAATTCCTAATGGCAGCAATGGGTTCAATCAATAATTCTGTCTGTCTCACATTCTGAACTTACTCCATATTTTTATGTTTTCTTCTTTGTTGCCTAGTTCCTGTGTGGTTCCCTCAGATTTTAATACAATCCTTTATAGGTACAAGGGCTGAAGAAGGGCTGTTGTTGAGAGGTTTCTCTTCCCTCGGACAGGTTTAATGACTATGAACTACAGAATTAATTGGTTTTGCCTGTAGAACTATTTTTATCCAAAGTAATAAGAATAATTTAAAAGGAATAGGACTGTTAGAGTCAGTAGAGTCAAGAGAGTGGCTCGCTGACCTTTTGAACAAATAAATAACTTAAATTTGCAGGGGGAAAAAAAAAAAAAAAGTAAAAAACAGAGCATAATTCAGCCACTTCAAGCAAGAGGTTTCTTACAGTAAACCAGGTAAACAGATGTGGCATAAAAGTAAAACTGTTTAATTTTACAGATTAGTCATTCTTAACTAGCTGAAGGTATATATTTGATCCATATGAAAGGAAACTATTTTTTGAAACAGGGAGTGAAACAGAGTTACATAATCTGTTATTTCTTTGCATTTTTCCTTTTGAACAAAGCTTTTGCACTTCATAATGTAGGAAGCAGTTTTGTAAAATTCAAAGGTACATATATAGGTTTAAATGTCTGAGATATATGCCTTTTAATAATAACAGGTCTTGAATCTGAGTAGCTATCATGAATTTAAAATGGAAGGATGAATCTAGAACTGTTTAACACTGCTGTGCTAATCCATAATTGGGTGTATAGTACTGCTTCTCTACAAACATACATTTATGAACTGCGAACTGCAAACATTCCTGCAAGATGAAAACTACAAAATACAAAAAAGTATTCATAGCAAGTTACAGATCAGTTAATGTAAAAGTAAAAAATCTCTCTTAGAAACAAGTCCTGAAAAGTATTCTAAATCACCCCTTAGATAAGTCTATACTGCTTTCTGAATCTGTGTGCATACAGTGGCATTGTGACAGATGTCTTGTCCGATAAGGAGTTGTCTCAGGTGCAATGCCATTATATTTGAATTATTATTTGAATTACAATTTGAATGCCATTATATTTGGATTATATTTGAATTACAGTGTTGCGTAGTGATGCCTTCCTTTGCCACTCTTGTACAAACTGAAAATATTTTCCATACAATTGTTTGCTACAGGTCTGATGACTATGTCCACTTTTAAGACACCCAGCCTTGCACCTGGCAGATGTAGGTGTTAGCCCATATGTTTCTCTCACCTGGTAATCCATGACAAACCTCTACTGATCCTAGTAACTAGGGTGAGTCTCTGCAGGAGGAACAGAGCACAACTAATTAATCTGCCTGAAGTCCTATATCAAGTCATACTCCCTGAGCAGTTCTACCACAACGGCAGCCGCCTTCTGCATCGCCACATAGCATTCAGACTTATCCCCTCTAATGCTGTTCTATATTAACTGGAGACTTGAAAGCATTTGCTTAAAATCTTTCTATAGCAACAAAATACCTGTTGGTGATAAGAGTAGCACGTGTTCAGTGTTATGCTTGTTTAGGGCTTTGCCTTGAGAAAAGTATAAAAGCTCAGTCTTTGAAAGTTCTAATTTAATTACAGTTTGCATAAAGAAATTCTGTCTGAAATGTTTATATGCTAATCTCTTTCTCAATGTCAATAGCACTATTATTTTTTTAATTAGTTACTGTATGTAAAATTGCTTATTTGCAAGTCTATTTCTTTGTTTTCAGGTTCCTCTGTATCTGATAAGCAGGTCATGTTTTGTTGCTTGTGGTTTTGATTTTTTGAAAAAAAAAAGTAAAAATTGTTCTTTCAAGCTTTAATTTTTCCTCATTCGATGTGACACTAACAAAGCACAGAAAGCATATTGTATGTTGTATTTGATGAAAGTTTAAATTCTTGTTTAAATCTAAACTATTACTGAAACCTTAAAGGATATCAATCAATTATATATTCTTTGTTGCTTTATATTACCACCACAAACACAGTGCACATCATTAGACAGCTGAACCCCTAGATGAGAAAATCGGCAAAACCAAATCTTGTATGGGTATCCTTGCCAACAGTTGTGTAGCTGTCATCCATTATCTAAGAATAGAAGTCTGATACAGCTGATAAGTTCATGTGTGACTATAATTATCATTTCACTGAGTGTTTGAATTGAAGTAAAACTGTTAATGTGACTACACAATTTCAGGATGACGTATGTAGTAGACGGAAAGCTGTATCTGCTGGAGTTGTCATATAGGAAAAGATTACAAATTGGATAATTTTAGATATTTACATAGCGTATTTCATTCTTTTGGGCACCTGTCAGATTCTTTTTTTTCCTAGATATATAATATTGTGCTTTAAGATGATCTTGCATTTGCCTTTTGCACCATTTGTTCCTGCAAGAGAAGAAGTGCAGGTAATGAAGGTAAGTCAGGCCAAATGAGCTAACTGGTATTGATCTCAAAATATACCATGAGGCAATCAGAATGGATCAAAAGTACAATTAGCCCAGGGACTCTGATATATGCACTGCCATAATTTGCAGCTTGAGGAGAAAAGCAGAAATGAACATCTCCACTTTCTCATCTGCAAAAGAAAGATAGCACTTTCATATGCCTGCTTCTCTAGGGATATTGCTGATGGATTATGATAGCATAATTAATTTGCAGCAGTGTATGTTGTGTCATGGGGGTTTTTTTAGGGCTTTCTATAAAATATCAGTCTGCCTTTTTTTCATACAAAAAGCTGTAGCTAATGCGACCACATTATGTGACTCCTAATATGAACAGTCAGCTGAAAAAACTTCTATTGCAAGATTCAGGGCTAGTTGTCATCGCCTTGAGATTTGCGAGCCTCTTCTATGCTTTAAAATGAAAGAGAGGGGAAAATAATTTCTACATAATAAAAGTATGTTCAGTATCACATGATCATCTGAGAAATATTCTTCCATTAGAGAATGCTTTTTCTTTAGAGAATCTCTTGTATTAGACTTAATCATTAATCATGAATTAATTACTCATTAATGATAAAGGAAAAGTGCCATTTATTGTATTCAAAAGCCTATTTGAGTAAACATCTTCCAGAGATGTTCTAAGCTTATATTTCTTAATCTATGTTTTATACCAAAAGATGTATTGAAGCTTTAAAACTGGAATCTTAAAATGAACCATAGTTTGTTTTAAGAATTGTGATTGTATTAAGAAATTCTTGTCAAGAGACAGAAGTAGGAATTAATTATCTGTGCTTGGCAGAGATACAAAATGACAAAATTGCCATAGCAAGACGGGGATTTTAGCATCCTTACACATAGCCATTAGTCTTTGCAAAGCCATGCTTCAAAAAAGAAGACTAATATGTCTCATGCATCAAAGGGGATGCATACTGAACCAGTAGGAACGATGCAGATTCATAGCCTTGATGTCATCAGGGTATGGAGTTAGTGATTACTGCATTTTGTTCCTAGCACTTTTCTGTAATTTTTATGTAGGGTTTCTATCCTTGCTTTGGTTAAGTCTATTATTTCTGGGAAGTTGAAAATTTTATGGTGATCAGATCCTTTAAGACAGTTTTAATGGGATATAAGCATGTGAGAGTGGCAAAGCGTCTGGCTCAGACTACTCTCCTGAGGCTGTTATGAAACGTTGAGAGTCTGAATTAATTTCTACAACACTGTTATTCAGCTGGGCCGCTTCTTATCCTATACCTGGCAGTGAAAATTCAATTTCTACAGAATGCTGATATATCTGCATCTATAGATGCTTCCAAATTAACTATACTTCATAGAAATTCAGTCTTTAATTTTTTCAGATAGGGAAGAAGGCAAGGAATTTTAGGCAAAGACTGCTAGAAGCTCACCTAAACATGTGAAGAAAGACTGAGTGAAGTAACAGGAAAAGCTAATTTTGAAAAACTGCTTTCATAAACAGGGAGTTGCCTACATTTTCACGTAAAACCTTAGAGGTGACTTGACCTTTGTATACATTTTAAGTGAAGTCAAAATGCTAAACATTCCAATTTCTCATCTTCAGTTTTGGTTCTTCTTGTATGTTGGCTCTGGGCTGCTAAATCTATTGAAGACAAAACTGTGGCCTTGTGCCTGTGCGTACATGTTAGCTATGTTTCAGAAAATCCGCATTGACTTAAATATATTTGTCTGGTTTTATTATGTTATTGATGTCTTGTGAAAACTTAATGTTGTTATCAGTTTGTGGCTATTTGTCTGCAGAATACACAAATGGAACATTCAGTTAGAAAACTGGACAGTATCACGGTTACCAAATCTGAATGTGAGTAAAGTTATGAAACAACACTGAAACTCAGTGCATCAGTATGCAGCTCAGAGACAAGTGGTTTCCTAAATTTGAAACTATTACGCTTGACTCTCATGGCTTAATCCCAGCTGTCAACCAAGCCCCACACAGCCACTCACTCCCATCCCCCTGATGGGATGGGGAGAGAATCGTAAAAGTGAGAAAACTCCAGGGTTGAGATAAAGACAGTTTGTTACATAAAGCGAAAGCCACACATGCAAGAAATGCAAAACAGGGAATTAATTAATTATTTCTCATCAGCAGGCAGGTGTTCAGCCATCTCCAGGGAAGCAGGGCTCCATCACACCTAACAGTTGCTTGGCAAGACAAAATGCTGTAATTGTGAATATATTCCTTCTTCTTCCTCTAGCTTTGTATTGCTGAGCATTACATCATNTGTTTGTTTGTTTTTTTTTTAATGGATAACATCACATGTACTGTCTCATTTTTCAAAACATTTTCAGATGGAGGATTTGGCCCCATAACCTCTCATCATCTAGTGCAGTCTTCTCTCGGCTGGTGCAGACTGATATTACTTTATTCAGTCTGCCTGTTGGGCATAAAGAATGGAGATTTCTGTTAAAAGCTTGTTAGAGGTTGATTTGTCAAGTAGTATTACTTGCTTCCTTGATTATGATTTCAGTGATATTTACTTCATGGAATTTCCTTGTTTTTATCTTTTAAAAGAAACCCTATACTCAGCTGAGCTCCTGCGAGGCAGGCAGAGGACCCATGACTTGCAAACTTCTTATCAAGTGTTCATCCACATACCCAGGGCCTGATTGGCTCCAGTGTTCCCATTCATGTTGTAGCTCTGTGTGTGTTTATGTGTACGTGCGTGTGTGTGTGTATATTAAAAGTATATTGCCACCTGATTGTTTTGAAGTGAAAGCAAACGATAAGGTAATATGCTANAGAATCGTAAAAGTGAGAAAACTCCAGGGTTGAGATAAAGACAGTTTGTTACATAAAGCGAAAGCCACACATGCAAGAAATGCAAAACAGGGAATTAATTAATTATTTCTCATCAGCAGGCAGGTGTTCAGCCATCTCCAGGGAAGCAGGGCTCCATCACACCTAACAGTTGCTTGGCAAGACAAAATGCTGTAATTGTGAATATATTCCTTCTTCTTCCTCTAGCTTTGTATTGCTGAGCATTACATCATATGGTATGGAATTTCCCTTTGGTAAATTGGGGTCTGCTGTCCCGGCTGTGTCTCCTCCCAACTATTTGTGCACCCCCAGCCTGCTCGCTGGTGGGGCAGTGTGAGGAGCAGAAAAGGCCTTGACTCTGTGTAAGCACTGCTCAGCAGTGACTAAAACGTTCCTGTATTATCAACACTGTTTCCAGCAAAAATTCAAAACATAGCCCATTCTAGCTACTATGAAGAAAATTAACTCTATCTCAGACAAAACCAGCACAGTGACTTAAGATATATTGCTCTGTGTATTCTACAAATCAGTCTTTCATTCACAGGTACATTTGTATAGCCAGAGCACAGAAGGTAATCATGAACTTGTAAATTCAAATCCCACTGTATGATGCAGAAGAGTGAAGAATATTATTTTATTAAAGCAATGCAGACCTAGTATGTTGCTTTGACTATCTTGATTAATTCCTTGGTGTCACAGTACCCACGTGTAAAATAATCCTCCCCTCTTCACAGGGATGCCAGACTGAATTCATTACATGAGACATTTAGCAAGAACACCTGTGAGTGTGCCCTTTAATGAAATGGAAACTGGATAATATTGATTAAAGTTCTCCAGAGGGTCAGGAAATGCCCTCTGCAACTTAGGCTCCTTATATCAAGGTGAAAGTAGAATGATGAAAAAATTCCTGAAATTTTATTCAAAATTCCAGCCACAAGAACTGCATTTTAATTTTTTAGCCTCAACCATTAAATAGCTTTTTTTTTCCTTGGAGTGCTGTATGCACTGGGTGAGAGCTTAATTTTTAGAACAATATTGTGCAAAAATGAGTTTTTCACAGTCAGAGGTTTAAGATTTGAGGTGCTGCCCTTTTGAAAACACTGCTACAGTACGTCACACTGGTATAAGTAGAAATAAAAGACTTAAAGAAATAAAATGCCCCTTACGTATTACATAGCAAGTAACTGTATTTCTGCAAATTACAAGCAAGAGCAGGGGTGGTTTTGATTTTGATGGACTGAAAAGCTGTAGTGTCACATAATGCTCATCTATTGTAGCGGAAAGGCAGACTGAGCCAGCTAGACTTCCTCCTCTTTACATGTATACGAACGTGTCTTTTGCACCTTCCTCTGGAAAAGCTGAATGATGCTGTCTGTCTCCATAGTGGTCAGTTTTACAGATGGCGATGGAGCTCTTTCCCTTGATGTCCTCAGACTCAGAGCAGATCTCAGCACTGTACTGGAGTAAAGATGCTAATGTTCATTCACATCCTGAAGCATTCATGTAGAGAATCACAAGAAACAGAGAAGCTCTCTGATTTCTACATTTTGTCCAGCTTCTTATTGTTGTTGTGTTTGTTCAATGAATAGGTAAGTGCTCTTTTCAGGTTGTTGAAATGTAGCCTCTAAAATATGATTTACTGAAGATCAACATACCGATTCACATCCATCATGCTATGAAATACAACTGACAGGCACAGAAAATTTTCAGACAAGCAGCAGAATTATGATTTCTTTAGCTGCCAACATTGCAAAGTCAGGAGGATTAATTCTGGTTCAAATATCACCATTCACAGCAAGGATTTTTGTGGCTGTAACTAAGGTAACAACATTGATGATGTGTAGCCACAACGGAGTCCAAGATGTCTCCCAAGCCTCTGCTCTTAAAATCTTGTACAGAAGTAGTTTGAATTTGCTGTGTCAGGGAAATAAGCATGACTAAATGCAAAGTATTGCCTTGCTGCTTTGCTTCTTAACCATCTAGGCCCTCCTGTGTGTAATGCTGCATGTAACAGATTCAAAATGAAGGCCACATGGAAAACTTTAACAGCTTCAAGATTTGTCCCTTTTGCAGATTACTTGTTTTATAATATGCTTCTTCATCCTGCAATTACGACTTAATACTCAATACGGTTCCTATTGTTTTGATTATTATTAATTCTTATTTCTCATAGCTTTCATTCTCTCATAGGAGGAAAAGCCATCCTGAAAGAGCATATAAAAAATGTTTAATTATTTAAAAATGCAAGTAACTCCTGTCCTTTCTGTCTTCAAACTGTATTTATAACAGCCTTTCTTTTATTTTTTTTTTTT
>VXBH01000965.1:11077-32270 GCA_013400035.1 Rynchops niger | reverse complement strand
TTTGTTTGTTTGTTTTTTTTTTAATGGATAACATCACATGTACTGTCTCATTTTTCAAAACATTTTCAGATGGAGGATTTGGCCCCATAACCTCTCATCATCTAGTGCAGTCTTCTCTCGGCTGGTGCAGACTGATATTACTTTATTCAGTCTGCCTGTTGGGCATAAAGAATGGAGATTTCTGTTAAAAGCTTGTTAGAGGTTGATTTGTCAAGTAGTATTACTTGCTTCCTTGATTATGATTTCAGTGATATTTACTTCATGGAATTTCCTTGTTTTTATCTTTTAAAAGAAACCCTATACTCAGCTGAGCTCCTGCGAGGCAGGCAGAGGACCCATGACTTGCAAACTTCTTATCAAGTGTTCATCCACATACCCAGGGCCTGATTGGCTCCAGTGTTCCCATTCATGTTGTAGCTCTGTGTGTGTTTATGTGTACGTGCGTGTGTGTGTGTATATTAAAAGTATATTGCCACCTGATTGTTTTGAAGTGAAAGCAAACGATAAGGTAATATGCTAGTTCAAACTCATGGTTATAAATTACTGGTGTCTTGGCAAATGAGCAAGAAGACAAACCAATTCTGTGAAGACAAGTATGCATAAAGATGAGTGTACAGCAATTTAAATTGCTTGGCTATCCCCTCACTAAGCATAATCATTTCAGTCAAAATAGAAAAAACTCAACTAGAGGATGTTTTGTTTTGATCAAATATGGAAAAAGAAAAGAAAATGGTTGAAATTAGATCTAGTGCAATTCAAAGCCAGTATCAGTAAACATAAATATTCTTTTTTAAACTTAAAAAAAAAAAAAATCATATTTGGGGGAAAAAAGATTTAATATTGAAATTTCAAAGTCTGAGTTTTCTCATATTAAAGGTGTCACCTGATTACAAAATAACACAAGTTAATCAGAAAGATTTAAGAATTGGAACACTTGGACCCCAGAGAATATTTTTCCAGAAGAAAAAACCAGCTATTTACATCTCATAGAAGGGCTGCATCCTTCCAAAAAAACCATAATGACCTCTTATGGTACCCAGTTTTTGCAAGTTTAAAGCAAGTGACTTGGGAGTATTATACTGACACCTTAGTTTGGTTTTACCTTTTCATGATCATTGCAGCAAGCCACACATTTCCTTACAATCATTTTAAATCCCCAAGTTAACAGGATTGCTGTAATGCAGGTATTTTTCTCAAACACTCAATGTCTACTTCTACACATACATCATAACTTCACATGTGTACTCTGTGAATATTAATGAAGAAGCAGTTTCTGCAATATCAAAACTCTCTTCCTGCCAGAGAGCAGATTGTCTGGTCTCTACATTTTTAGCTCTATGGTTTTTTTATTGTTGCGATGAAAATGCTGAAAAGCAACGTTTCATGCTGTATTTAAGCAATATGCAAGCTTACAGTCAAACCACAGCAAAAGTCTCCGGTATCACTGCCATCACTGTATCACTGTGCAGGTAGAGGATTGCAAGCATCTGGTGGGTACCTTTGTCAATGCAGACCTCTGCTGTTTCCAGAACTTCCTGTAGATGTGGTGTTGGAAAACAGATGATATTCTGAACTCATTCTTCATTAAACTACATGCAGCTAGGAAGAAACAAACCTCTTGTTCTCTCAGCTACTCAACAAAGCAGAAGTACTGGTAAAGTACTCAAGTATGGCACTTGACATGATTTCACCTTATTTGTCCAAGGACTGGGCATCCACTATGCAATCTTACTAGCATTGTATAAAATAGAATGGGTTTTTTAACATACATATCATACCAAAAGATTTACAGTGAGCAGCATGGCCTTGTTCCAGATTTTTGTTCTATTTGTGCATATTGAGAGAGGGTAGTACAAGTCCCGGTGTATGGTATACAGGCCTTCAATCCAAAAAGATGGGGCATGCACAATTGTTACTGAGTTCAATGACAGAAAAAAACAGGAACTAAATAACAAGTGCCATTCAAGTAGGGGATTTTTTTGTAGTGGTCAAAGGGATTTGCAAGACAGCAATATACTTGTATGCCTGCAACCTCTGACAATGGCAGATGAAATATTAACACAAAAATGCCCTTCTGAAATACTTGAAATTGCTGTCACATCTCAAAAAAAGTTAAAAACTTCTGCTCTCTTCTCTTCCAAGTGTTATTGTGAATTTTGTTTATAAGCTTTCAAACCCTACTTAAAGAAGTTGCAAAAAAACCGTGGAGAGATAGTAAATTATTTCCTCAGAAATATACAGGTTTGCCAAGATGAAGAAGTCAATGTATGGTAGTTTGCACTCTGAATTTACAGTTTTGCACCACACTAAGGCACTAAAGACAACCTTAATTTGCAGGAAAGATGTGGCTAAGAAGAAAGCACGGTGCAATGTGAAGCTGGAGACAACATCCTTTTGGAGTGCAAGGAGGAGGAGCTCCTGGAGCTCAATGTAGAACACTGTAAATTCATGTGTAATCAATCCCACTGGTGAGCAACACCATATAGCAGAGAGAGCTGCTGTGTCACATCGTGGATGCTGAATCTGGAACTCTATAGAGTTTACATTCTGCTTTCCTCTCTTTCCCAATGCTGGTGTCTTGGTAAAATTATCTTTTTTTTTTTTTTTTTCCCCCTCTACCCAAAGTTCAGTATTTTAACGTAGCAGTATGAATACTCCTGTACATTTTGTTTTTGAGAATGTGGATAACTCAGCACCTATTTCCACTTTTTTCTTGGCCCCATTTTCAATCAGCTCTAAAATTCGTCTATATATGCTGTTTTGCAAAGATCTTCTAGGTGTTTCTACATTAACCAAGAGCAGAGCAGCACTGAGGCAGTACTCCCTACAAGTTAATCAGCTCTTTTAAAGAGCTGATGGCTTTAACTCTGCCTGGTATAACATGATATAACATGACTCTACTGCTTTCCCTTTGGCATGAGAGTGGTGAAGTGATATAAAGAAGTCTGCAGCCTTTCTTTGTTTTCATGTTCTTTAGAAAGTGCAGTCTTGCTACAAGGGACTGTCACCGTGTTTTTGCTATTCACTTCAGTAGAGATACAATAAAATCTGCTTTTGTACCAGTGTCTCTCTAGTACACCTCGTCCAGGAGCTCTCCTTATGCAATAACCTGTTTCTCAGTGAATGAAAAGCAATGCTCATCTCCTGATGTCTTCTAATACGCGCAAACTTGTAATTGTGTCAAATATTTTTGAGTAGCTCATTGCTACAGATTGCAGCTAGAGGTAATATGCACTCACACTACTTGTCCAGGAACTTCTTCCAAAGTTTCTGATGAGCGGCTCCACTACATCTTTTGTCCCTCATTGCATTTAGCAACTCTTGGACGACATGTAATAAAGAAACATCATTCAGGTAATGTCTACGGAGAAGTCACACAAGTAATGGCAAATAAGAATTAATACCATTATCTGATAGAAAATACCAAATCATATTTTTCTTTTAGAATGTCCTTACTTGAAGAAAATAATTATTCTCCCTCCCAGAAAAAAAAGAATTAAAGTCACGAAAACAGAAAAATAAATGGAAAATTAGCAGAGCATGCAGTAGACACTGTTTTCATGGCTCCTCAGAGCCTAACTGATTTTCAGAAGTCCTCAAACATCTTTAACTTAAAAAAAAATGGTTACTGGATTTTTAAAGGCAAAACTCTGCTGAGACTCAGGCCCAGAGACAGAATCCCTAACTTCTGTCTGGCTTATAGCTTTAGATAAAGTATTCAGCGGTTAATAATGTGTACAGTTACAAATATCTGTATTAGTTTTTTTCCTATATTTTAGCTTTTGGTTCTAGCTTTTAAATCTTTTGCATCTTTCTTTTTTTTCTGTATCTGTATTCGCAAACTCTTTTAAAAATCAGATCTTGGGCCAATAAAACTAGGAGGAAAGATATTACCATTCATACATTTCCATCTCTAACTCCTATCAGAAAAAAAATAAAAAAAAAAAAAAAAAAACAACCAACAAAAAAACCCACAACAGAATTCTTCCAAGCAGTTCAGGTATTGCTTTTGACAAGAACAGGAAAGTCTAGAAGGTGCTAACAAGACTCTTGGTTTTAGATGCTTAATATTAGCCCTCTACTTGTATTAGTAAAATATAGTTAGAAACTGAAATTAGCTGATCCTAAAATGCTGGCATTTTATCAAAGTTCTGTATGATGCTGCCCTAAAATCCCAATATGGTATACAACAGTGGTTTTTTTGTGTTATGATACTGATGTGGGAGTTACTGGCATATGAACAATCTCTCTTCGGGAGAATATTTAGATGTATATATGTATAGATTTGAAAATATAAAAAAATAATATGTGAATCATATTGAGATCAATAGCCTAAGTGGTAAAACATGATGGACACTGTGTTTTTGAAGGATTATGCCATTAATAACCAAAGACCTTGTTCAAAATCCTATAAGGCTTTAATCATTCAAACACTCTAGTATAGATTAGACATGTAATCTGCCTGAATAAGGAAAAAATAGGTTTAAATCTTGCCTAAAACTTCAGACTTTTTGTAGAAGCTCACCTATCTTTCTCAGAAACCGTGAGTCCAGCTTCTGCTAGGATAGCCTGCAATTCATAGTGAAGAATTTTCATCATATTTCGCAAAGCAAATGGTGATAACTACTCTCTTTTTTTTTATATTAATTTGTCATAAAGAGATTTTTAAAATATAGCCCTTTACCTGTTTTGGGCTACACACAGGTGAAAACTTAGTTCAATGTCAAGTTACAAGTTGTGTAACCTTGAAGTTACAGAATCTTCTTGCTTATAACCACCTATTTAGTTTTCTGGATCGATTTACGTACTAGTGTATGACTTGTCTTGCCATATACATCACCAAAAAAATCATCAGGAGTGGAAACTTTGTATGCAGCACATACAGAAACACTCATTATGAAAAATGGTATTTAATATTACTAGGTCTGGAACTGGGATATGACTAAAAAGAACCCTGCCTCAAAACAGTATATTTTCTCTTTATATAGCTTACCTTGCTTTTTACTTTGGTCATATTCTAACAGGAAAGTAACAAAATTTGCCCTGACACCATAGTAACAAATACTACGAAAGTAAAGAAAGGAGGTTTCCAGCACATACCCTGTTTGATCTACCAGGTTATTTGTTTGGCTTAAACTCTCTTATGAGGAGGAGGCCAAGTACGCTTTCTGGCCAGAGTGTGCTCTTTGCCATAGGTCCACTCCAGCAAAGAAGTTTTGTGGAGCACAGCACATGGGGCCAGATCCAGCGTGAAAAAAAGAGCCTTTCTTTGAGAAAGGTTGAGAAACCTTGGGGACAAACCAGTCAGGCTTTTGAAAAGGATGAAAAAACCTTCCTGATGACCAGAGAGGACTGGACAAAGTTTGCTGCCACTTAGGGAAGTTGTTCATCTTGAATCAGGCCTGCGATAATAGACTTGCATGGGAGGGGTAAGTGGGCAGGGGAAGAATTGTGAATAACACTTTTCTGTCTGACCTAGTAGTCAACATATAAGTTGTGTCTGTAAAGGTTGTGTCAAACACGGCTTTTGGACTTTCAAAGCTTTTCAGTCTGCTTTGGAAAATTCACTGCAGAAAAAGCAGTGAGTTCACCTCCAGGTTTTGAATGATTTGAAATCACAAGGAAATATTTTTTTTTCATAATCGTTTCATAATTTATTTATAAAAGCAGTTCCAAATCTCAACAACTGCATGTCCACTGTGTACTTCTCTAGCACTCAGAAGCAAGAAGGTCTTTGAGACAAGGGACGTTGTTTTCTGTTTTCATAATTTATTCTTCACTGACAGAAAGTCTCTGAGAATACATGTGGCACTGCATCAGTAATAACAAGATTTTCATACCCTTCCATAAATTTGTCTGACCTCTTGTTCAAACATGTTCTCAGCGGCTCTGTTGAATGAGAATGTAGGTCTGTAAGGAACAACACAGCAACAGCCTCATGTGAGTGGAATGTCTGCATTTTCATTTGTTGGCAAAGCATCATGAATAACCAGCTATTTTAAATTAATGTACTATCATTGACTCCAGTACAGCTACAGCAGTGTTCCTCAGTGCAAAGTCTTTTCCTTAATCTTAAGAGCAAGAAGACACTGTTCTTCAAGTATTCTTGGAGGATTTTTTTTTAACAGTTTTTCCCTTTCTTTGTAAAACACATCAGAAATCAATCTTTAACACTAGGTATTCTCCGAATAACAGAAGGATGTAAATTTACATTGCTTTACTTCTTCTCTGCTTGTACGCATAACAAGACATTACAGTCATTCTCCAGAATGTAACATGCTGGTTTTATCTCCTGCTAAGTACTCTGCCTAGAGAATTTCCTTTCCAAACAACTATTTTGAATATTCCCATCCTTAGGAGCTAGTCAACACACAAATAAGCTGTATCTCCCTTTCTTGTAACTTTCTAATTTGAAAGCTAGTTCTGACACCTCTACAAATACCTTTAATCTTTTGTTTCCTTAGGGCAATATTAATTCTGAGATTTTAGTAAAGAAATAAACATAATCACATAACTATATTGTACTACTATTTGTGTAAAAATATAATATAAATTATGAAAAATTATTATTAATATCATCATCATCATAATTTTTGTTATTTTACCAATGTAAATGCTATTTTAATCTAAAGCCCTACCTATATATCTTCTTACAATTCTGAAGTAGGAATTGCTGTAAATCAAGATGGAATCCATTTACTTGTTATGTAAAGGTGTAGTCATCATGTGTGCCATTTTCAATGACAAAATATTTAGTTTCAGTGTTAGAATTTTAGAAATGTAATACAACTCTTAGTATTTATTTAGTTTACACACTCTTTCCCAATGAGATGAAGGCACCTGTGTTCATGCTTAATATGGTCTCATTAATGAGCAGTGAGCAGGGGTGAAGGAGTGGAAACTCTCACAGCTGTTAGTAGCAGACCATCGGATCAGTTTAAGCTATAGTGTGTAAGCCATCGTACGCTATTCACCTTCAGATTGCTATTATGAGTGGACTAAAACACTGCATGTTTTCAGTTCCTTGTTAAGGTTATTTGCATGCACAAGCAATCACACACATATCCAGGTGAGTGCTTATACAGACATGCATAATATATTCAAAAATTCCAGATTGTGGTGCATCAAATTAGTATCTGATAATTTGACATGTTGGTGCCCTATTAAATCAGCTTGATGCTATTCTGCTCAGTTTCCATGACAAAATTTCACATTTCTTCTTAAGAAACCTGTGAGTGAAATTCCACATTAATTCTGAAGTTAGCAACTCAAACAGCATGAACCGGGCAGGTTATTGTCCAGAAGCAGTGGAACCTGTCTGCTGCCTCAGGGATGGAGATTCAGGACCCGGGGAGATAACCAGAGCCAGCCACAGCTACCCCAAAATGCAGTCCTATGGGGTGCTGGAATGGGGCTCCTGGGCCACAGGTAAGGTTGGTGGGGGGTCCCATGGGAAGCTGGTGAGATCCATTAAGGCTTGTGAGTGCTCTCAGTGCTTTGACGGTTGTGTGTCTCAAGGATGAACTTGCTCTGATACCCATGAAACAATGGAACCATTCGAGAAATTAGGTAATGTTGCTGTTTCTCCTCCAAGGAATTTTTTGTGTTAAGCTAACAATAGGAAAATTCTGCCATGCTCATTCTTCTCATCAAGTTGATGGTGAAATAGTTTGGACATGTGTACTCACAGTGAAGGGAAAACTGTAGAAAATAGACAATTGCAGCTGGAAGTAATTTTTTATTATTTTTTTTCCCCGGTTGAATTTCTGTTCAGGTGGAGAGGTCATGGATTTAGGATAGCGGATTAAGGTTTTGGAGCTATTCCATGACATTGTTACCAAAAGAAAATTACAGAAAATCTTTCACCAAGCCAGGTGCACCAAGAATAGGGCACACATTTTCAGCCAGATGTTGAGTACTAGTGTGTATGACAAAATAGGGGAGAGGACTTTCAAGTCCCCAAGTCCATAAGTCTGGTAATCAGCAATCTGGTAGATAACTGAAGACTAGAGAAAATGGGGCCAGAATACATGGTTCTGGTAATGATGATAATATATGCTCTTCTGCATATGAAGCTCCATGGCTAAGTTTGAACTAGCTCTAGATTTTTAATTTCCTGTGATGCTGTCATTGCAAAATAATATTACCCAGCTTTGCAGCAACAAAAGCAAAGATGTGCCAGGGCTATTGTGGTGCAGGAATAGAGTTGTTTAAGTATTTAGGCAGAACTGTGTATCTGGTGTTTAACTACTGTACACTGTCTTGAAAAAAATAGAGTGTCTGGTTTCAAAAAAGAATAAAATCACAGCTACCTGTGGCAGTCCTTTTTTTCCTCTTCTGTCATTATTGCCTCCACAAGTAGGATACAAGACAGCTATTTTTATCCAGAAGATTACTTGCCTCAAACTCTGGGTTCAGTTGTCTACATTTTGTTTAGCTTTTTTGACATTTCTGAGGGAGACCCATCTCCAAAGGGTGAATTCAGCAGACCAGAGAATCAAGCACTAATAACGGATACGACACAGAAATGATTTAAGATGAAAGGTGCTTTTGATTTTGTAGGAAACTAGAATAACCTAAGAATGAGGACTTTGCTCATGCTTTACTGTTAGAAAATCTCATGGTTCCACTGAATACAAGATTTTGCAGAGATTGAAGAGTGGTTTTTTTTCAGGTGCTCAGTTATTTTATTTTTACTACTTCGTTTTTTCCTTTAAAAAAAAAAAGTTCAACTTCAATTTATCATTTAGATAAAACACATATAGCTACATTTTCACAAGACCTAGATTCTAGCATGCTGTACAATTTTATGAATGATGGTGTCATTATTTTGATGTCTAAAATGGGAAATGAACTACTTTGGAAGTCTGTCTGCCATTGTGGCTGCTGAGCTCTTCAGCAATTCTGACCCTCTGGGAATAACCTGAGTACTCCCAGCTCAGAAAAGATAAAATATACTTACAGAAAACATTCAAAGAATGGCTCTTAAACTATTTTTTTCGGTTTGGTTTGGTTTGGGTTTTTTTGTATGTGTTCCAGTAGATCTGAGAGCTCTTCAAATTCCAGCAAGCTAAATGTTTTGAAGGAGGTCTGTGTATTAGCATAAATCTGGGGAAGAAAAGGATCTCTTAATATTTCCTATGACAAATACACAAATTAATCCAAGGCCAACAGAGGAAAATTTGAGGTGCAAAGAGTCCATTAAAGCCTGGACTGCTTCAGGCATGACAGTACATTCTTGTTGGATCAATTAACTGGACTAGCCATGTGAAAATAGTTGGTAGGATGTACACAGATGAATAAGTTCTTTAATTTTTCATACAGCTACAAGCAGGAAAATAGTCATTAGAGAGAGTGTACACAGCCAAGCTTGGCTACATAGCTGACTTTAAGGAGAAGAATAAAGGTTTCTGCCAACCCAAGCAGAGATGCTACAGGAATGAGCAAATCTGGGGAAACTACCGCAGGTTTTGTTCCACTTGACAAATGAACAATTCATCACCAAAATGGCTCATTCTTTAGTTTTTCTTCTTCCTTTGCACAAACTCCCATACACCAGAAATGCATGGACTCACCAGTCTCGGGCAGGTAAACATGGACTTCCTTCCAAAATGACTGGGGTCCTTTTCCTCAAAGTCAGCCTTGGCGTGTAAACTGTCAAGAGGCATGCTTATTTCACCAGAAGTTTATTTAAGCAGGTAAGCCAGAGCAGCAGTTTTGATAAATCTGTGCTTGTATAGAATGCCCTGCATTGTTTGTGTTGGTTTGTTTCTTTTTGCTTATTTCCCTTGCTGATGTAAAAGGCAATGGACTGTTGTTACCATCTCACACATAAGACCTTTCAAAAGTGGCTACAGATATCTGGTGCTTCAGATGGTGGTTAGATGACCCACAGAGACCAAGAGCCTCTTTTTAATGATTTGTTCCTAAAGCTTTCTTTTTTTTCTTTTTTGCTTTCAACTTTGCTTCAGCTTATGAATGCTCAGCATCTCCATAGGTCAGGCCACGGGTAATTCATTGTAAAATCTGAAGCGCCAAGAGTTAATTGAAATTCTTAAACTCTGTATGTGAGGGCTATGCACAGGACTGTACAGTGAGTTAGGGTCAACAGTTGGTTTAGAAATCAGGAGAGCCTTGGCTTTATTCTTGGTGTCTGACCAAGTACCACACAGCTTCAGAGTTCTCTGAGGATGAGTTAACTCATGGTTCCTCAGCCCAAGGGGGAACACATACATGGAAAGGCATCCTTAATGTCACAGACTATAAATACCTGAGGCCAAAAGCAACAATAGCTTTTTCCCTGCCATTACAGAGCAGAGGTAAAAAGATTATATTGCTGGCTTTCAGTGATTTGCAACACTCAAGGTACTTGAAAGACCCTGTAACCCATACTTCCCACTCTCGTGCACCTTCTGAATATGAGAAAATGCTCATCAACACTAATCAGCCCAAAGATAAGTTCGAAGCAACAACTGGCTACACAGTTAATGCATGTAAGAACATCATGACATAGCTATTTTGAGGGCAAACTGGGGGGCTATGCAATTGCATTATCAGCACATGACATTCAATTCCATAATTCTGTGTTGTGCAGTTACAAAAACACTTTTATACTGAGAATCTCAGAATTTCAAGTGTGGCATAGCACCAGCATTTGTCCAGTCTTATGTAGTGCCGTAGTTCTCAAAAAAATGAAGAGGAAATAGGGTGCTGTACAAATCAAGAAATGGAGCCTCCTCTCCTTTCTATGCCCTGAAAGCAGCAGAAAGCAGTAGCAAAGACAGTTTCATAGGAGTCTGAGGAATTTTGCATTGTCTGATGTTGAACTTTGAAAACTAGTGGCATAGCTGATGAACAGGCATAAGGTGACCGTATATTCTACTGCAACTCTACTGTCCAAGTGTTAGATTGTGTCTAGACACCTGAGCCATTGCTTGATGGACTGGTGTGTAGCAGTTCTGAGACTGTGTCACTTGGTTGTAAAGGTGATCCTGTAATTCGCCTGTCACAGACTGAGGAAAGAAGTTTACAGTTTAGCCACACCCCAGTATCTTCATCCACCTGTTTGAATTTTTATTATAGGCAATATAAAGCTAATACAAGTTCATTGACTGTCTGAAGAAGTGAATATAGCAGCCTTTTAGTTTCGAAACATAACGTTGAATTTTGTGTGATTTAATTTAATGTAAATCAGCTTTGCCCCATTGCAGTTTAGTTGCATCAGCAGGGAAGCATGAGATTTATATAGCATTTGTGCCGCACATCTGAATACACAAAACCTTTATCTGTATTTTATATGTATAGACATAAATATTTAAAGAGTAAAAAGATTTTACCTATTAAAGAAAAAACAATACATAAACTGAATTTAGGTCAAAGAAAAATGAGGTTTAAGTTCAACACAAGTATATGAACTATATGAAGGCTTACTGTTGCACAAACAGAAATACGAATGTTTTGCTTAGTAAACATTTGGTTGTATATTTGCAGCTGTAATTTCTTGAGGGAATATATGTACCCTACTATTAATATCACCGTAGAAGATTGCACTTTCTGCTTGAATACAGCTTTATGTTATGCCTACAAGAATTTCTGCAAATTACAATCCTTAATAAGAGAGATCCTTATCTGCTACAAAGAAGGATCATCTCTTCTATGTATGACCAACATAGATCAGGCCCCACTCACAGTGCAATGAAATGAGATGTTTGTTTACCCTCCTGCGTTGACTACTCCAAATCATGAATCAAAAATGCATTTGAATGAGTCCTGATGAAAGAAGGATGCAAAGCAGTGAGTCTGTAGGTCCCCCTAGGGAGGACAGCATTGGCTTTCCAATTGAATTGACTTCTGAAAATTAGCCATTTGCCTAGAGACATGTGGCTTAGAGGAAAGCCTGACTGATGAGTGAAAAGGACCTACGGCCTAATGCTGACCTGAAGGAAGAGAGAGGGGAATGCCATCACAGGCACAGGATCAGAGATGGGACCTGGAGGGATGGTGGTGAGAAGCTGGTCGTGCTACTGGAAATTTCTTCCAGTGGTGCTGCCTACTGAAGCTATGAGGTCTCACAAAGAGTTGTAAAACTAGATAATAAGAAAGGAAAGGGACCAGGATTCTTTGAAAGGAGGACATGTTCCAGCATCAGCAGAAACACAGAGCTTGAGACAAGGCTCTCCACTTGCACCAGTATGTGCTGTCACCTGTCCTCAGTGACCACCACAGCTCCTTCTGATGTCACGTTCCAGAAAGGTAAATAGCTTGAGCCTGCAGAAAGATGAGGATGCAAACCCCACTAGGTGACAGCCCAAGAACAAGGGCAACACGGTCCTGTTTATAGTCCTGAGAAAAAGGACTATCTATGGCCAGTAACAGAGAAAGCAGGGCAGGAAGCTCCATTCGTGTTCCCCTGGCCTTGCAGAAAGAACAGGGAAATTGAGAAGTCCTAAACTCATGCCTACAGTGGTGGAGATAACACCTCCACTCAACAAGTGTTCGGTTAACATTGCAAGTGTTTTCCAGTCATGTCAGGCACAAACTACCCTGCCCTGAACATTGTAATAAATCAGTAACAGTGTACGCAAGATCTGCAGTATTTTCTGTTAGAAATCCTGAAATGTCTATCCATAAAAAGGTACAAATATTGTACCAAGGACTTCTCATGTACTTGATAATACTATGGCATCAGTATTTGCAGACTCATGATACTTTTGTGAAGGCTGTATTATGACAGGTAACTGGAGGAAGATACTTTGGATTATTAGCCTTTTGAACAGGCATGAACCCAAACTGTATTCCAGAAAAACAACAGAACTCCTGAGAAAAATATTAACTAAGATTAATTAATTATTTGACAATCTCCATCTGTTAACTTTATACTACTGTGTTATTCCACAAGTGGTATTTACACAAGATATTTGAGGATTTTAAGCCAAGTCAAGTCTAGATAAGCTTTACTGAATGTGATGCCCAAAATGAAACAGATTCTTCATGTAGACACAGTAAGTAGCTTGGACATATTTGGTCAGATGGGGTTTGTTTGAGTGTGGGATCTCTTGGTTTGGGTACTGGGGATGGGGAGGGTGAGGAGGGGGCTCATTCATCCTCAGATACTAATTGTTGATCACAAACCATACGTGTTCTCTGAGTAGTGATCATATTCTGAATATTGATCATACTGCATTTCAGATCTTGGAACACAAGATTCTGTACACTAATTTACTAGATTCAGGTTTGATTTTTTGTTCTTTTAAAGAAAATGTTCACAGTTTTATAAAGACTGCTTTACATAAAAATCCTCTTTTGGTTCTATAGAAAAAAGATGTTCTTTATGTTCCTGAATGGCTTGCAGTTTTTATTTTCATTTAAATGTTATTTTTTCAGCCCATATTTAGTAAAAAATCTGAGTCCTATGGATGGTTAGTCATACATGTCTACCATTTACTCACAATACTCTTTTATGTGCATTTAGGATGCAATTTATCCCTGCAGAGAGAGTCAGTAAGAGTTTTGTACAGTCCTTCAATGATGAATGAACCTTACTCATTTCTCTGCAAAGTTTCCATTTCATAGTTGCAGAATAGAAAGCGAGATATGTTGAAACTTGGAATTATTTTCTGGAACACAATAAAACCATCTAGCATTGAAAAGTAAAGTAATTATTTTGCAAATTGTGGTGCTTGTGTAAGTCTATAATTACTCTGTTAACATGATGTGTTTATAAGTCAGTTGCAGCATAAGCACATCATTCCTTATGTGTGGAAATCTGCCAACTGAAATACAGACTACTGTTGGCAGCAGAACTACTGCATGCTAAAGACATAAATTTGTCAGATTAAACAGGTGCTGGAGCCTGTGACCTTGACATCTAATTTATACTCTTTGTCAGGTGTATTAGATTTCTTAGGCAGAGTGTGTTTGCAGATCAGCTGGCTTCATATGGCGTTTTAAGTGAGCTCCATCTCCTAAAAGCAGGCATTTTGCACTTAAATGCCAACAAATAAAATTGCACCTGTAGCCTGTGATTTATTTTTGTGTGTGTTGGGGAGAGGGGAATCCCCTTTTTTATTTTTTATGAGACTGAAGGAAGGGCATTTCTGAAAAGCATTGACTGTACGGACACTTTCCAGCATCACATAGGCATACAGTAATGTTGCCACAAGAAGAGTGTAACAGAAAATTTTACACTCCTCTGTGCCTCAGACTGAAATCGCATGTGATTATTGCTATTAATTTTGTCTTTCCTGGACTCCTGAGGAAAGATTAAAGTAATTCAGCTCTGTCTTGTTTTTTGGGACTAGAGGCTGCTATTCACATAGACAGAAAAGCTGCCAAACTGCCTGATTGTTTTCAGGATGCTGGATTTCTAATTGACTTTGTTGAGCTTTGGAAATCTAGTCAGTCTTTCTCAGCTGACAGTGCTCTAAGTGAGAAACAAAGCAGATTTGGATGCTGCCATGACTGGGAATGAGAGGCTGGACAGAACAGCCCTCCCATGCCAGGTACCTGAAAGTGTATTCTTTCTCCTCCGAGCAGTTTAATAACTAAAGAAGTGAGATATTGAGACGACAAAAGCAATGATCAACCCATGCAATTTTCACCTAAATATTTAGAATATAGCAAAGGTTCAAGCAAATAAAATGAGATCCTCAAGCCTCCTCTGAGAATTTTAAACCTAGATCTAAGAGTGGGAATCTTGCAAAGACATGGAGAAGAAAAGGGACAATTTCCTGCTGGGGAAGATGACCGAATATCTTATCTGTAAAAACACACATTCACTTCTCTCCTTTCCTCACAGCTTCTTAATCCTCTAAGGAATCATTGAAAAATAAATACAGGGAATTTTTATTCCAAAACTATATAATAAGCTTATACCAAAAACATGTATGACAGTTTTCTGTGCTCATACTACACACCGCATGCATGATTCCAGGACTGCTCCAAAGAGCATACACTACCAGTTACACACGAGTAACCTCCTTTTCCACTGAAAATAACGTATGGAAAGTGCAGTAACAGGAAAACTGCAGTTTGCGATAAAAGAAAAAATTCAGCAGTGAGATGCCAATGGTTTGTCATTCGATCTAACCTTCACACTACAGTTACTTTGTTTTTCATGTCTCAGTTGCTGTTTAAGTCATAATGGCTGGCTAAAAGCTATTTAAGGGGGAGAGAAAACCCAACCATTAAAATAGCATTTTGAGGAATAGAGGGGGAGAGCGGCTGATGACCTGTGTCATAATCTGCTGGGTGGAAGGAATCTTTCATGACAAAAGAAGGGTGGATATTTACTGAATATTAATTTGCTCTGTGTCTAACCAGCTAAGCAAAGATAACTGGTTGTTTCTGTTGTTCCTTTGATCAAAAAGGTGAAGACTGATTATGTTTTTTTCTGAAACGTCCCTCATTCTATTCACCATGTGACACATTCACCATAAAAATTTGGGGTTTAATATTTCGACATTTGAATATTACATGAAGGGTAAAGACTAGGAGTTTGAGATGATTGTTTACGCTGAGTTGGATTTACACAGTAGTTTTTCACTCCTTCCCTCATTTAGGATCTGTCACTCAGGCAAGGAATCAACAAAATGGTTTCTATTCATGTTATACAGTCCTGTTTGCCAAATTGCATGGTATCTGTGGGTTGGCAGGTGGTTGTTGTCTAGGCACATGCTTATCCCTTGCCTGCACCCGTTTTCTGTTGAATTAATGATCTGAGCTATTTTAAGACATAAGTAGCTCTTTCCCAGTGCTTTACACTACTGCAGAGATGTCCAGGAAAAGTCCCTCCACATCTGCCTTGAACTGATGTAAAGCACACTGTATGCACCAGTTTAAGTGTGAACCTCAATTTTCTTCTCTCACCACAGCCGAGAAAACCTTTCATACAAAACTGGTGCCTCAGGGACCATCTTCTGTGCAGCAGCCCAGCAGAATGAGTCTTCAGTGCAAAATTTCATGAAAGTCAGCCTTCAAGAACAGAAATATTTACTCTCAAATTTAGTGTGGTTTTCACAGTGGCTTTAAATCCTTTAAATCCTTTGCAGGCCTCACTAGTTAAGAAATACAGGTCAGCATGACCTAACCGAGTAAGCACAAATTAATTAACAAAGCAGTGAATTATTTGTAAAAAAGAGCTACTGCCTAGAGCTGCCTTATCTGACTGTCCAGAGCCTCCCTGTATGAACTACGCCACATGCTAACGCTTTTTGTTGCAATGTTCTACAGTCCTGCTTATCTGACAGGGTTTGGTGAAGAACCAGTTGTAAATCCTAAAGGTATATAAACCCTGGAACTCTCCTATAGCTATAGGAATAAACTCTTCCTGCTCTGACCTCAGCTAAATTGAATTCCCATTATTTCCGTGACCGTAGGATGGTAGAAAATTTCTCTCTCTGAAACTTAAAATCAGTCCACACTTTATAAAGGCCAGGTTTTACAGCTTTCCTCAGGCAAAACTCATGAAAAAGTTTAATGATCATTTAGCCTGAAGACTATGGGCCGTAGGCTTACGATCAGTTTCTTCTAATGATTCTAGTTTTGTGAGAATAAATTAATGGCTGTGTAAGGCTCTGAATGGAAGCTGTAAAATACCGATTTATCTGTCTTCATTTCCCAAAGAATTATGCCATGATTCAAAACAATTCCAGCTTCAGAAAATCTGATTTTCTGCCAGGAAAGATGAATACAGTTTTACATGTCTCTCAAAGGAATTGTGTAGTGTCAATTATGTATTATTTTACTTTTTGTGCCCAGTTGTCTGCAAGTGGTCACTTATTTAAAAGAATAGGAAGACACTTTCCACTGTCCATTAATCTTCCCTGTTTACACACACTTTTGTTCTGGATAGCTAAGGAAGAAGGCTGCAGTTCGGTTGCTTTGCCTTTCCTCAGCCTTTTCTTTTTTAGTAAGAGAGAAAGAGGCTAAATCTAACCTAGTGTTCATGAAACACTCATACAGACCAATGGGAATCATATATCTGCAGAAAAGCATCTGTGACACAGTAATAACTGGGATTGTCTTCCAACATGCTGCGTGCTTCCTTCCTGAGTGATCCTTAGCCAGAGTTGTCAGTCAGAATATTTCAGCCCCTGTGGGACAACCTCATTTCCCACCACTAATGCAGTGCTATGCAGCAACCCTGATAATTTCCATTCACTAAACAGCAGCAAAGATCCATTATTTTCCTCTTTGTTCTTGTTATAAAAATGTAGCTCACATATGGCGTGGGAGAAAAATGCTACAGAGTGCATTTAGAGGACATATATTGTTGAATTAGATTGCCACTAAAAGTACATTTTAAAAGAAAACAACGTAAACCTCTATCAACTAATGTATTAGATACTGATCTGGTCTGATTCAGACACAAGCACTGTAATAGTCACAAGTGCAGATAAAATATTCTTTGTTTATCTTAATTTTTTATCTCTGTAACCACAATTATCAAGGTGGTTTTTTCTGATCTTCTGTATTAACACCAGCATCTGGCCTCTACCATTGACTACCAAGATTTTTCAAGTGCTATAAGCAAGCTGGAGATTTCTACAGTTTGTTTTGTCAGCCCCATCTTCCTGTGTAGGCTACCATTCAGTGCACACAAACAAGCAGTTATCAACTTCACTTTCAATGAGACATTGTTCTAGTTCCTGTCCTTGCTACACAGTCATGAAGTCACAACTGGATGGCTACTGCTACTCTTTTTTCTTTTTCTTTTAATTTGATACAAAAGGTTAGGAAAGAGGGTAGGTTAGGTTTGCCGACAACACCAAGTTGTGCGGAGCTGCTGACACGCTGGAGGGAAGGGATGCCATCCAGAGGGACCTTGACAGGCTGGAGAGGTGGGCCCATGCCAATCTCATGAAGTTCAACAGGACAAAGTGCATGGTCCTCCATCTGGGTCAGGGCAATCCCAAGCACCGATATAGGCTGGGCAGTGACTGGCTTGAGAGCAGCCCTGAAGAAAAGGACTCGGGGGTGCTGGTAGACGAGAGGCTCAACATGTGCCGTTAGTGTGCACTTGCAGCCCAGAAAGCCAATTGTATCCTGGGCTGCATCAGGAGAAGCGTGGCCAGCAGGTCGAGGGAGGTGATTCTCCCCCTCTACTCCACTCTCGTGAGACCCCACCTGGAGTACTGCGTCCAGTTCTGGAGCCCCTACTACAAGAGAGACATGGACGTGCTAGAGCGTTTGCAGAGAAGGACCATGAGGATGATCAGAGGGCTGGAGCACCTCTCCTATGAGGACAGACTGAGATAATTGGGGTTATTCAGTTTGCAGAAAGGAAGGCTCCAAGGAGACCTTAGAGTGGCCTACCAGTATCTTAAGGGGGCCTACAAGAAAGCTGGTGAGGGACTTTTTAGGATGTCAGGTAATGGTAGGACTAGAGAGATTGGATTAAAACTAGAGATGTGTCAATTCAGATTGGACGTTAGGAAGAAGTTCTTCACCATGAGGGTGGTGAGGCACTGGAACAGGTTGTCCAGAGAGGTGATGGAAGTCCCATCCCTGGAAGTTTTAAGGCCAGGCTGGATGGGCCTTTGTGCAGCCTTGTCTAGTGGGAGATGTCCCTGCCCATGGCAGAGGGGTTGGAACTAGGTGATCTTTAAGGTGCCTTCCAACCCTGACAATTCTATGATTCTATGATTATGTGAAAGATTTTCAAAAATTCTTTTGTATATAAAATGAACTGGTAATACTGGTAGGATACTCCATAGCATTGTTATTTCTGTGGATAAGAAATTCATAGGTTATCCCTCTGAACAGCAAAGTAGAATAATAAATATACATTGCTAAAATGTGAAGCCCTTTAAATACCCAAACATAGCAGCTGTATGTGTAGACACTCTGTTCTGAAGATTTTAAATACAAAACAGAGCTTCCCTTGGCTAAGGGGTTGTCCTTGAATATGAAACAGACATGGTTTTGCTCTCAACGTTGACCTGCTCTACCTGAAAAATATGTGGTATTCAACACAAAGAATTGTTTGACTTCGGTCAGAGATGACAGATGGAAAATTTCTCTTTGCACATTTTTATTTCATGTACTGCTTTTTGATTATTTTTTCTAGGCTCTCTTGCTAATGCTTGGAGTGATGGAAGTCTTCACTTTATATAAGCAAATGCCTAAACTATTTGCTTTTCTCTTTTCTCCTCATGCAGTTTCCGAGGAATGACATGTATCTGTCAAGTCTGTGTGAAGGCCAAACAATTCTCAGTCCCCTAAAGCTCATTTCTCTCCTGCGTAGTGTATTGCTCCGTACTATTCTGAAGATTGAATCCAGACAATAGAAAAGGTCATCCTGCCCTATCGAGTGATGCTTGAAGTGATGCCTTAGCTGTAGCCACTCACCCTCAAAATGAACTGGAGAGTCAGAAACTATCTCCAGTAATGGGCCCTTTGCTCTTCTGAAAGGCAAGCTTCGTATGTTCAGAAAGCCGCTACAGGAAAAGTATGGTGTGTTCCCCTTTCTGGGCATGCTCCCACACTTGTTTGTGTCTTGACCAACTTGTAAGGCTGAGTGCCTCTCCAAAGTGTCTGTTGCAATTACCGAGTTCAGGGAACAGAGAGGAGAAGAAAAACCTGTGACCACACAGCAGTCCTGTAAAAGGCAGAGCCTAAAACTGGTGAGATGAACTGACTAAGCAAAACAAGCCATAGCAGGTGAAAATCAGCATATGGGTTGGGTCTGAGAACATTCTGGTACTGCTTCCAAAAGTGTCTGTTATGTACTCATCATTAATTTTAAAAGACCCCTGAAAGCCTTAGAGCTGTTACATGTGCAATCTCCCTTTGGAAAATGGAGAAAAAGCAGTGCCTGATCACCTGCTAGGTGCTCAGAGCACGAACAGGCCGAGGAAGAAGCAGTGGCTTCTCCTTCCCTTTCCAGACCGCTTTGCTCCAATCAGTAAAAAGGAGTGGGAAACTGGACGATGTCAGGTTTCAACAGAATAACTGTGGTTAAGACCATGTGGCTAAGTTCACTACAAGAAATGTCAGTTTAGAGAAGAGGGCTGCTGCCTGACAGTAGTGGTTGACATTGTCTTAGGTACCTTTATCTGTGTTCTCACCTAGGTTGAGAACTGTCCTCTGGAGAAAACAGAGAAATTAAGATACACAGGTGCATTACTGAGCTTTGAGAAAGGGTGTGCCTCAAACATTGAGTATGTATGTGCCTCTCTTGATCCCATCTTTCTTACTGTAAAGATAGGAACTCAAAGGACAATGGTCTGCAAAACCTGGTATTCCCATACAATTCCCATAGGAATTTTTCGATTATGGTCACTAGCAAAGCATAGAACCCTTGTTGAGGCACCATGAGGAAAATATTCTTGGATCCCCAAACGACACTTTGCCCTATAAATCTACCAGCATTGACTCTTTGCTGGGTGAAGGATCAGATCTGCCTTATTTTGGGGTTTTCTTGTTGTTTTTTTTTTTTTCCTAGTCTTCCACCATAGCCAAGGCTTTTGCTACTGCTGCTGGAGAGGAGACTGATCAGGGATGGGCACACACTAGAGGCAACGGCGGTCCCAGCCTGCACAAGGTGTCTGGGTGAGAGCTGAAGGAGCTGTGCAGCATACCTGCTGGGCTTGGCCTTGGCAGACTAGGATTACCTGGGCACAGGCTTTTTTAAAGAATCTGGAGTGGAGGAAGCCTGGAAATGTAACCTGCTGCTCAAAATCTGGCCTGAAAAGAAATACCTTGTTAAATGGATGGCAAGAACAGAGCGCACATGCTGTGCCATGGGTATAATGGATAGAGGAAATAGGTATGAGGTTGCCCATGTTGGTTCTATTCCAGTTTAAAACAAAAACTAGTTCGGAGTTGGTTCTGGTGCCTAAGAATAACACATCTCAGTGAATTTTCAGTTACCTGAACTGTGTTTGCTAGCTTTAAATCCCCTTTTTACAGTATTTTAAATGACTGAAATCTTTTCTTTATGGACAAATAACAAAATTTACTGCAAATGCCCCTGTTCTGCTTAAGCAACCATGCATTAAATTAAAAGAGTTCATAAATCTTTTTTAGGTTCACATCTAAAACGTAGGGAAGGAGAGATGGCTTAGCTCTTTAACAGTTAGGATGTAATTATAATAAATGTATAGGGAAAGGCAGAGAAGAAAATTTTATGATACCTTTTTTTTTTGCATGTTTCCCCAATTAATCATCCATGTGTGCAGCCCTCTTGCCT
>VXBH01000965.1:257-11045 GCA_013400035.1 Rynchops niger | reverse complement strand
CTCTCAATTTCCAAACCCCTCAGTAGTATCTAACAACTACTGTTTTGAACACCACACTCTTAGAACAGATGTGTCTTTTAATCCTCTAAATCCAAGGGAGCTAGAGTAACCCCTGTGAGAAGGTTGGTCCCCTAGAAAATAGCTGTTGGCTTGAAGTCTAACATCTGGGAGGTCAGAAACTGGAGTTTCACCTCTTCGAGGAAAAGGAAAGCTTAACTTCTTGCTGGGAACTGTGTCACTTCCTGCAAGCTGTGGAAGAGACCATACTATCTTTTGCCACATTATGGCATATTTATGTCTAGAAAATAAATTTTAAATCACCTTTTTGAAATACTTTACACATACTAGTTTCAAATTTTCTTTCCATCTGAGCCCTGCTCAACGGGGTTTACGCTGATAGAACTGTTTTAAGGCAGTATACAAGATATATCTAAAACTTGGTGACAGGTTTGAGAAGACTATTTTTTTTCTGCTGTGTGTGGCCTGTGAAGAATGTTTGTTGGCTGTGATGAAGATCAACTTTCTGTCAGCATTTCATAGAGGCATTTTATTAAGGGTAGTTAGCATTTGGGTATCTTATAATCATGCAACTGGAACTTTAAAAAAAAAAAAAAAATTATTTGCTCAAGGAAAGCTGTGATGTTTCAGGGCTGGGAGAAAATGGGTGTGTTTCTCTGCTCACTAACTACCCAGATAATCTCAGATCACAGAATGGAGCTGTGGCTTGTTTCTGGCAGGCTGGATTCCCACAAAACACAGTGTATAGGTTTGCCTCCCTCACTGCTCCCTCTGGACGCCTCAAAATGCACTGACCACTAACACATATAGACATGAAATGAAACTGCTTTATTATATGATAAAAGCTTGTCTGCACATCCCCAGAAGAGTGCAGAGAGACACAGGCAGGAGGGGGAGCCCAAATAATACCCTGTCCTGGCTGTCCCAATCTCCTCACAGGAGTCACCAGCCCAACTCAGACCCATCTGCAGAAGAATGGGGTCAAACAGCCCATGTGCCAGTGATGCCAGTGACTGGAGCAGTGCGGGTGTGCGAGTAATCACTAGCAAGGATCAAGGCAGACAAGCCAGTGCATAGGCAAGGTGCCCTGGGAGTGAAGGAGTAAGTGGGTCCCCCTGGGCCAGCTATGGGCATGGGAGCGTCTGCGTGTGCCTAAGGGCAAGAGTGCAGTGGGGCTGGCTGTGGGACCAGGGGAGTCCTGGTCAGCTCTGGGCATGCCTGTGCCTGCAACAGTCTGCAACAGCTTCTGGGGTGGGGCTGCGGTCTTGGGGGTCCATGTCTCCAGGTGCCAGCAACTGGAGAGACTGGGATCCAGAGGCAGCTACTGGGCAGACTGAGAGTCTCAGCCCAGCCGCTGGCAGGATCCACATTTATGTGTATGTATATGTGTATGTCTATGTGTGTAAACATACATATCTATTCTCCCTAGTGAACCTCCATCCTACTCAGCCAGCAGAGGAAGCAGGAGGGGCAATGTCCCTCCTGTGAATGTATTCCCCTGTGAATACATCTTTGGCCGTGCTGCTCTTTGGAGCTGGGGACATGGAGCTGCAGCAGCCTTGTCTCCTTCGGGCTGTCAAATCTGGCATGATAAATTTTCCTCTATCAGATGGCTCTGTAGTGGGATCCATACCTACATCTACCTCTACTTTGCTAGCGTGTTATCACTTATGACCAGTGTGATGTTTTAATAAAGAAATCTGCAGGCATTCTAGGCTATGGTATGTAATAGGACACATAGTGCTCATGCACCCATGCACACATGTCATGTAACCCTTCAGGAACAGCTAACAATGTTAAACATTTCAAGCTTTAAATATTCTACTTGATTTGATTTTTAAATAGTAAGTATATCTTGAAGGACTAGTTCTTCAAAATATATACCACATACATACTTATCGAAAACACTGAAGGACTGCAAGTCAGTAACTTTTCCTGAAAATATAAGACTTTGACAAATACTACATACAGTAAGGCAGAGAGAAAGGAACAAAAGAACATGTATAACTAAGCTATTTGATTGACTCATGCCTTCATGAATTTCACATGGCTACACCTCCGTGAACAAAGAAGTTACCTGAATGTAGCTCCAATGTCTTTTCTTTTTCCTGATTACTCTGCCTTTTTCCCAATAAATCCAGAGTGATGAATGAGCTTGTCAACATATGTGAAAGATAGTTATTTGCTAAAGATTTTTTAAAGTAATGTTGGTTTAGAAAACGTTGTACATAGCTGCAAGGTTCAACTGAAATTGCTTTGACAATTACTATAAGAAACTCTTGTATAAAATTATATGGTGCTATGTGTCACTGTATCCATTGTGCCCTTAAAATATGGCCATTCAAAGTGTTCTATAAGTTTCTTTGTGCATTTGCATAGGTATAGAGATATTAAAGAACAGTTGAGTACACCAAATATAGTTTATCCTCACATGTTCGTAAGTGATTTCGCAGATACAAAGTCACAGAGTAGCTCTTACCTTTAACTTCAGAAATTCTGTGCAAAACAAAACCACTGCTTAGGTGTGGGATTTCAATGGTAACCACCGCTAAATGGGTCATCATCACTCGGGCTCCTTCCAGGCAGCAAAACTCAAAATATGGAATACTTTTTCTCCTCCATCTTTGAAGTTTCAGGAAGAATATGATCTAGCTTGTGTTTAGCCTTTTCAGAGGGGAAAAAAAAAAAAAAGAGGTTTTGCCTTACTCAAACTTTTAGTAGGAAGAGATAGATACTTGAGCACAGCTTCATGAACTTGTCACCACGTATGTATTTCAACTAGATAAGCTGCACCTGCAAGACACCAAAGTAATTAGCTGACAAAGGTCAGTCTTTGTAGGTGCAGATCTGCTGGCAGTTTAGGCAACCTTGAGTTTTGAGCCTGGCCTATTCACTTCAAAAGTTACTAGGAGGTGAGCTGGGAAGGAGAGCAAGGGCATTTCACACAAACCAGATCTCTCTCTTTTCTGCAATTCCCAGCTGAATCAGAAGACTTCTGATATCCCTTAGGAAGGGATTTGAGGGGCACACTAAGCCCTTCCACTGAATTCAGTTTTGGTCTGTATGTGTGACTCCTCTTCAGTTGTGTGTGCCAACCATCACCTTGCGTCTCCGAGTCAAGGATACTTAGACACATTCCTAAATTTTGAGCAAGATATCCTTCTTCAGCTAAGGGCAATTCTACGTACCTAATTCATGAACTACACAACATTCTCTTTCAAATCTGGTCCATGAACCCAAATACCTGAGTATTTGGATATTGTACAAACTCTATTTCAACTGAAAGTAAATGTATGTATACAGCAACAGCATGCCTTTTCTTTATCAACATCAAGCAGTTCATTTTTGAAAGGTTCTAATTTTCTTTTTGTCATAGATTCTTTGCAAGGTGGACACACCTACATCAACAACTCAAATTACTGAAGGAGGTATGAATTTGCTTCGTGCCTTTGCTGCAAAACACACTAGAATGCCCAGCTGATACAACTCAAGGAGCTTCTCTGCTGGTGGTGCCAAGGTTGAAACCACACACCAAGACACTACCTAGCACACACCCACCTGCAAAGAAGACACAACGTGGTCCAGCAGCTAGCTCTCACCTCACACACAGCATGCACCTAAAACATTCAAGCGAAGGTGAATTTCATTACAGGTCCTGGATTGTACAAGATTGCAACAAGTCAGACACCAGTTCTTTCCTTTTTACAGGACCAGATAAAATGAAAAATGAAAATGAAAACCACAGGGTGCAGTTTTTAGGACATCTGTAATAATTTTTTAATAGCTAGATTTGTAGATAAATATATGCAATGTTGATACCCTTTTTGTGAATAAGAACAACACTAATCAGTTCACGTAAGTAGTTAGTTAATTATTTATATGTCCTTGAGTTACACATTTATTTATGGAAATTAACATCATCCTAAATATTAAGCAAAATATTTTCTGCTAAGAGAACAACATGTTTTTGTTTCTTCTGTGTCACTGATTCACTGCCAACTTCAACTTTTGTTCAATGTCTACAACTATTATCTTACCTTGGTGATGCAACCACTGATGACTGATGAACACTTTCTCATGCAAAAGAAACCGAATCAGTATACTCAGCTAAATTTTAAAGAATTAAGAAATTTGAAATAGCAGAATAGCCATTTCTCTAGACTTATTTATAGATAAAAGTTCAGATTTCATTACATAAATGTGAAACCATATTTCTCCTTGGTGACTAGTCTCCTATTAGATTAGTTTCATTTTATTCAGTTAATGTCGAGGATTTGTCTCCCCATATAAAATACAAGATTGCTGTTAGTTGCAGGGATTCAAATATTATAATTTTCGGACAGAAATGGATTTAAAATTGCACCTTAAGTATTATTCTAATGTACTTGTAAGTTTGCAAGTGCTTGCACGTGTTGCGGTTTCAGAAATTTGGGTCCAAAAAAGCTGCATGATATAGTATGAGTAATGTCTGAACAGATGGATTTTCAGCTCCATAGCAATAGCTGGAAATCTGAGGCAGAGTAGGGCAGGGATATATTATTGTTTTCCCTTTATCAGCCTTAGTAACACCATCTGGCTTTCGGTTACGGAACTGCAACAAAGCCTATTTTCTCTTTATCACCATCTGGTACCTCACAGTCAAGCGACAGAGTCACACAACAAATTTAACTGAAGGTTTTAAGAATTTTATCCATGCAACTTGTAAGGTAAACAGAAGCTGAAGGGTTGCATATGAAGCACTAAAATAAGCAGTCCAAGCATACAAGCACTGGAACTTGATCAGCTGCTACTTCAGGGAGGAGAGACAGAACTTGCCTGGTTTTGGCCTGGCTCAACCAACAACCTCCCAGATGATTTCTGGGACCACACAGTGTCTGGATGTGACCATCCTTGTTTGGAGGCTCTGAGAATTTGATAGTAGGAGTGTGGCCAAACTATTTCAGTTGCCACCGTCTAGGCCACAGAATGGCCCCCCGGACTGTTTCATTCACTAGCACAGGAGTCCTGCTGCTTGGGAAAAGTGATGCTATTGTTCCTACCCATCCAAAACATGAGGAGAAGACACCAGATTGTGAGTTTGTTTACCAAGTGACATAAGCCTTTGGCTTTCTGCTGTCTGCAGTTCCCATACACGGGATTATTATGTAATGTGCTGATGTTTTTGGAATATTCCCATCTCTGCGTGAAGAATCTTGATGATGGCAGAAGTGGTTCTGGGTTACTGAAACTGTTCTGAATGCATGACGCTTCTGTTAAAATTAATAGCCCCACTAATATTCAGTGAAATACTGCCAAAAAATGGATGCTCAGTTGAATGTTAAGTTAGCTTCATGTATCACTGAAAACAAATTGTGTTTATCCATTGCAGCATTTGTAAATTCTTGCTATAAGCCCTTGTTTCTACCCTATGACAAACTTAAGACTCAGCTATTTATCGGCTGCCATCATACTTGAGACTTCTGTGTAGTCACAAGGCGCATTCTGTGGGTTAATATTCACAATGTACTGCCTTGCATGTAGCTCATATTGTTCAAATTGCGTATGTGTACAATAATTACAAGTACTGACAGGTTAACTAACAACTATATCAAGGTTTAAAAGAAGCCAACAGAAGATGTTGAATAAAGGTTGGAAGTAATGGTACGTACTACTGGCCTTAAGCTGCCCACCAAAATTGCCCTCTCTCCAACAAATGACAAATGATGCCACAGATTTTTTTTATTCCTTGTCTGTCAACAGAATTATTGCTCTTCCTGCTTTACGTGTGTGACAAGTACTAGAACTTTGGTAAAATTAGCCTTAAATAACATATTATGATTTAGAGCAGCTTTTGAACAGCGGCAATAGCTATATCCTGTTTCTTAGAAGAATATGCGTGTTCTGTAGCTGGCCTTTGAAATCACTGAGAGAAAATGCTAATTTTGAAAATGCAGGTTGGGTTCACCTCTGAGATACTCCTATTTTACCATGTAAATTACATTCTCTTAATGCTATTGACATCACACTTTTCATAGAAATTGAAGTAAAGCAACAGTGAATAAGATCCAGAAAACATTATTTTAAGAAAATTATAAGCTAGTTTTCTTTCAGCTAGATTTGATTGTGATTTAAGAATAATTCAGTGCTTTTCTCAAAGTCTTTCCACCTCTAACGTTCATGTAATCCTCAAATAAAATGGAAGTACATAATGCCTCTCTGTGTCCATCATCTATAGCTTAATCAGGTGAATAGGGACACATCATATACATCATAACATTACTTTTTTTCATTTCAGAGTGTACATTTGCTATGGCATTGTTTCTGCACAAATAAACAGCAGGTGTGCAATTAAGCACAGAAGACAATGTATCATTTCTGTGCAGACAGAGATACATGTAATCCTGGCCTTTATGACTTTGAATAAAGAAAAAAAAAATGCTTATCTTCCAGTTTTTGGGAACAGGTTGTTTAGTAAATGAGCAGTAGTTTTATTTCGCTGGCCTTCCTAATGGTATTTAAGAGGAACTGCTTCTCCTCCAGCATTATTTTGTGTCCTCTAAAAAAGGAAAATAAGATTCCTAATTTGTAGTTTCTAAAGATATGATTCATGCTTGCTGAATATTTCATAAAATGGAGACACCTCATAGGTGATTAAAAATTATAATATTGTGAAACATTCACCTCTGTGGTGAAAAAAGAACAGAGTTTCTATTGGGTCTGAACTTATTAACACTAAGTTGTGATATATACACTTCTTTTTTATGAAACTTTCTTCCCCACTGAGCGATGGCTGGGGTGAGAGGGTTGCCTACCGGTCTGAAAACTGGAATGGCTAGGAAGAACTCAGGGATTTCCACTGGGGAATTACTGCAGTGTGCACAAAGGCTATGCAAAACTACAGAATGCCATTAGCTCTGGAGTCTTCAGCACAAGAAGGGCATGGACCTGTTGGAATGGGTCCAGCAGAGGGCCATGAAGATGATCAGAGGGCTGGAGCACCTCTGCTATGACAGGCTGAGAGAGGGGCTGTTCAGCCTGGAGATGAGNCCTTCCAACCCAAACCATTCCATGATTCTATGACTGTTTTTGGTAAACATCATGATTTGAACTCACAATACATATGTGTGTTCTCACACAGCAGCTCTCATGCCACTGAATTCTAAATACTATCTTATCTTGTCTCAAAAATGCATGTCCCATTCATGCAGCAATTGTGCCTCCCCCACAGGTCCTTTTCTTGTTCAGCAAATTAAGAATGTCACCTCTGTCATGGACTGCAACAGTCCCAACTCCACCAGGTCCGCTACGGCAATGCACCCTGTTCACAACCAGATCTACGCAACACCAATGTGCCCACCCTTGGATTTAGGGAATTTTACTGGTGTTCTCCAGTTTCACTGTACATGCAGAGAAACTGCAAGTATGAGCTTTAAATGAATGAAGCAGGGTCTTATTTAAATCCACTAACCAACATTTAACTCAACAGAACACTTGTTAATTTTGCTCAAACCTTTGCTGGAACAGCCTAATGGATGGGGTGCGCATGTAAAAGAAGCTGGACTGAGCAGTTATTAGATGCTGATTAAATATGGTGGCAATGTAAAAGCTGTGACATGGAAAAACAACCTTTCATTTCCAATTCATTTTTTGATTCTATTCCACAGTTAGGAATAATTTTATATGATAAAAGTAATCTTAGTTTTTCAAAACATTATTTTTCACAAGAAATTATAAATTATTATGAGCAGCATTTTTAAAAAATATATTTTCAAAATGTTGAAAGTTTGAAGTTTTGAGTTCTTTTAGCATTAAAAGCACTTTTTGGAAACTTTAAACCATATGCTAGTATGTGTATGTGGGTGCTAAACCATTTTTTCTTATTTTTTTGTTTGTAGATAGAGGCACACTAAATGATAACGTCCAAATTCTGATTCAGCCTATGATTTCATTTTACGTAGATGCCAAATAATATGCTAAAAACTGGGACAAAGAAAATATGAGAATACCATGGTGATCCCAACTCTTCAGAGATTCGTAAGGCTAAGCGTTTTTATATATCTGAAAATTATAGATATCCAAAACAACAGGAAAAACACAAAAAAGCTTGAATTCTTGCTACAGAAACCTCAGAATGCCAGAACAGTGATCGGTGGAAGCGTTTACAAGACAATTAAATATAGCAGAAGTATTTTTGATACATTTAATATTACTGAATAAATGATCAGTGATTTGAAGATTATTTAATTTCGTTTTGAAGAGGCACTGTAATCTTTACTCACGATAGAACTGAAGGTAAATCCATAATCATTCTTCTTTCTATAGGAACTACATTTTTGGAGTTCATTGCAAAAAAGAAGTACAGTTCTGATCTTCTTTTTCCTTTTAGAACTTACAGCCAAAAGGAAGTACAACACCCTTTCAAAGGTCCCTTCCAATTAAAGCGCTAATGGGCTCTTTTGAAAATGCTTTTAGATTGTGTTATGCATATAATTCCCCACAGCAAAAAAGAGTCTCATCAGCTTCGATTTTTATATGGAGAGCTGACTGAATGGCCAGCATCACACAAACACTTGGCTTCTTGTTGTGCATTGCTGTTACAGCTCTTCTGAAAGCCAAATACCTACAACTGAAAAGGAAATGGCAAGCTTTTCAAGCTGAAGTAAGGTTCAGTATCCTACTGCAGAAGCTTCTTTTGTGATTCTCAAAATATGTACGTTGCATTGCACTGGTCATCACAACTCAGATTTGACTGATGAGATGCAGGAGAGTTCCTCAGGTTTTCTGTTGCTTGATCATTTAATGAAGTTCCCTTTGGTGAACACTTTCCGCTCTCCTCGAGTTTCAGTCTCTAAAGTAATGTAAAGTTTAAATGACATTTATTTTTCAAATTTCGCTGGCAGCATCTCCTCACTTCAAAACAAACACCAACATGTACAACCTTAGTATTTTCCTGTTTCTATTTTTAGACTGTAGTAATTCAGTCTCTATATAGCTATCCTGCTTTATCCTCCACTTAGGGAACACTCGCAAGGTGGCAGTATCAAGGAGAGACTCCCATTTATCTTGTTGTCAGTACACTTCTTGGAGTAGATGGAATCTTGCTGTTTATAAACCGTCAAAAAAATTACACTTAATTGGCAAATTTTGGATACTTCTATACGCAGCATAAAATTTCCACTGGGTATGAAAATATCAGTATAATTTCCTTAGAACAGTGACCTCTGTATCACTAGCATTCAACAGAAAACACAGCAATCTTTTCTGGAAAAAAAAAAAAAAATACAACTAACTACAGCTGAACAGCTGGGTCGCAGTAGTAACTAACAGCTTTGGGTACCCAATTTGAGACCACTTGCAGGAGGTCTGAATCATGCGGTCAGCACTTTCTAAAAATGGGCTTACTTGAAAAACTTAGTAAATCAGTTGCTTCTGAATCCACACAACAGGTTCACAATAGGGAGTTTATTTTATGAAAATAGTTTTACCAGGTATCATTGATTGCTGGTTCTTCTCCAGACTTTGCAGGAACTCTCAGTCATTTGTTATTATTCTTTCCTAATGTTTCTCTTCACTTCTAAGACATTCCATAAGCCATAGCTCTCCTGTGTGGATAAGCTGCATGGCACATGATTCTGGATTAGCAGCGCTTCCTTTTATTGATGAGTGCATTACATGTATTTCAGCACCGCCACACACAGAGCCAAGGTCAAGATACTGCTCTTTAGCTTTGTATTTATTAGTGGCTAAAGGTAGCTAGCTGCTCTTCTTTGGTGCTAGCATCCTTATTCGTGTGGCTTATGCCAGAGAGAGAGACAAAAGAAAACAGGAAGTCTTGATAGCACTGAAATGAATACAGAAGCTCACTACACAGGTCAAAGGGAAAAGCTTCTAATGTGAAGAGAACAGTTTTCTTATCTCTGAAGTATAGCTACCAGCGCTACTGCTAGCCATACTGCTAGCTACAAAAACCACCTTGGACGAAACATTGGTAGTAAAAGGACAAAAAACTGCTTCATTTGTTAGCTTCCTTTATTCTGAGTCTCATGATGTCAACAAAATGCATGCTTGGGTTTTGAAGAATGTGCTTATGTGTGTTTTCACTTACCTCCTACCCTGCTATGTTAGCAAAACCCTATGCAAACCGTGTACATGCACACGTTTGTGCATGCGTGAGTTAAGGCAGTGCCAAAAAAACGAGCAATTCAGTTATCATTCAATTATTTGTAACTTTCACGCCAGTGCTCCTACTGGTAAGAGAAATTCCTTAAGTCTGCCAATTTTTCATCAATTTTATAATATGGTTTCTGAGGGTTGCAGCCTCTAGCCAGATTTCCACGGACAGGGATGCGGTTTGCTGCTGGTAAAAAAAAAATAAATACATAAAAAACCGATCATTCTCAGCATCATCATAGAGAACTAGCATGGCTGTTCCTGAATCACTCAATATGAACCTGACACTCCATGCCTCCCATCAAAGACTGTGTTAAAGGCAACCCTGTCAAAGTGTGCGAAGGACAGGAAGCGGGGCACCGAGCGCCAGGAACCGCGCAGCACCGGCTCCTGGAATTGCGGGGAAGGCCGGGAGCGGCAAACAGCTCTTCAGGCAGCGACCACAAGCCGAGCCGGCGGCGAAGAGTCCGGAGACACCCTCGCACCACCGACGCGGACAGTGTCCTCTCCACAGCAGGGTCCCGCGGAGGCCTCGGCGGCGGCCACCTGCGGAACACAAGGCTGAGGGCGACGGTCGTTGCTTGCGGCCGCCACAGCCATCCTCTCGGGCCCGTAGCCGCC
>VXBH01000962.1:492067-518478 GCA_013400035.1 Rynchops niger | reverse complement strand
AAAAAAAAAAAGCTTTAAAAGTCCCGTGGTATTTTGGGAACGAATACAAACCTCTCCTGCATTAGGAGACATGGCAGCTGTATTTCCTGTAGCTACGGAAAAAACTGAAAAATTACACTGAAAATTTTTGAAAAATATTTCCTTTCAATTTTCTTTCAAATAGTTTTTACTATTTAAAATTTCAAAGTGAAAAAATTGACTTCATGATTGCTAATATTTAGATTTCACGACACAGCTGTTAGATTTAGACAACTTTGATACTTCCCTTTATTCTTCCAATCTTAGTTTGCCACATCAAAAAAACCAAAGACTAAAACCAAAAACTGTGGTTCAGCAAATGCATGTGTCAGATTATACTGGGAGAAGTTTATACCAGAAGAATTTTTTCAAGAAAGGGTATGATTTGAGAGGTCATCTTACCGGAGTACAGATTATGTACATGACAACATTGACACTTCCTTCTCTAGTACGTTTTCTCCACTTGCAAGAATTACATATACATAAGGTGCCTCTTTTCATTTATCATATTCATTGTTAAGTATGTGAGTGATCCTCACCATCAAGACACAAATCAAGACTATTTTCAATTTTCGTGCCTTGGAGGGTGTCCTCTTTACATGAAGTTGTGTGTGGCATCAAATTTGATGACTTGAGTCTCATTTTCCCATCTCCTTACTGAATGATAATACAGAAGGTTTTGTGAAGGTTTTGTAAAGTTTTCAGTTAGAATAAAATTAATTAAATGAAACTAAATCAGTTGAAGTCAATGAATCTGAAACACCAATACTTGTATAAATCCCCTCTACGTAAATCAAATTCCAAACTCTAATGCACGTATGAGGTCCATATTGTACCCAAAAAGATTCAGTAGCCCATAGTTTAGCAAGCAGGCACAGCAGAAGAATAAAATGTGCTTGAGTACAAGATGGGTAAAAGGACATTTAAAAAATTAACAAATGTGTTAATTTCTACCACTTTTTATTTGATCGTGAATTTCAAAGTAATTTTTAGGTATTAAGAAAGATGCATGAGAAATACGTCATTTGGTTTTCACTCTTCAATTTTTTTTTGTACATTTATCATTCATACATTCAGGGAACAGGATTTATCTCATGGGATTCATTGTCACAAAAGCAAATGTTCAAAATAAACAGTACAGAGAGAAAATAAGAACAGTATTCTCACATTCTAAGTTCAGTCACTTACTACTTTTACTAACTAAATTTAAGTTAGCCTCCTCATTGAATTTTGTGGGACTGTACTTATAGAGACAATGGAGGAAAGTAAGCAACCTGAATCACTGCTCAGAGGATGAAACATAAGCCCTCATTTAGACTAGCCCTTGAATAACTGTTCTTTCTACATTAATTCTCTACAGAGGAACTAGCTGCACTATTCTTTTCAAACAAGTCCTAGTTTGTAAATCACCACATCAACTCCCATATAAGACAGCCTGTCTTTTAAAAGGGAGGGGGGAAAAAAGAAATTTAAAAAAAAAAAAAAAAAAGCATTGTGGTTATTTTGCGGATGCCTTTTTTGGGGAAGCTTGATTAGTACCAACCATCAGTCCAGACGATGCAGCCACAGTCAATAGATCACAACAGAAAAGTTGGCAGTCTTTCCTTTGTCAACTATATCTGCCTCCATACCATATTTTCACATTCTCAATACAAACTGTCCCAGGAGACTACAATCTGTGGGGACCAAAGTGTCACATTAAAAGGGTTTAGTTTTGTTCCTGTTTCAGGACCCTACCAAGGGCCTAAACTGAAACAGTTCTGTTTTGGAGCCCTGATGAGGGCTCTCACTAAGACAGTTCAATGTTCGCCTGTTTCAGAGCGCTGCTAAGGGCTTTTCACTGAAACAGCATAGCAAAGCTGAAAAGATAAATGGTTTCCTCTTTCAGAGCCCTGCTTAAGGGCAATTCACTGAAACAATTCAATGTTTGCCCGTTTCAGAGCCCCGTAAAGAACTTTCACTGAGACAGTGACCATCCTGTGACCACAAGACTCCCTCCTTCAACTGCTTTTCACATCAGCCTCTTGGCTTCGATTATGCTAAGTGCAGGTCTTAGTAAATCCCATTAGTTCAGGAGAATCTGCATTTTGGATAATCATCTGGTAGAGCTCTTACATTCACCATACTCTGAAATCATAAATATGAAACTTTTTTTTTTTAAAAGATGAAAAATTAAACGTTTGTTTTTTAATCAAATAGTAAAATGTGTTTAATGTTTATGGCAACTTCTTACCAAGAGCTGGAGAAAGTAAGGGTCAGTTCCTTAAGAGTTCAGTAGCAGAGAAGGAGAAAGAAAATAAAATTATATGTAAAAGATTGTTTGTAGTCAAACAGGGGGTAGTCCCCCTGTAAAATATTGCATTTCAGTGTTCACTAACAGGATTAAGAAATTCTCATCGTTAATCTGTTGTGTGTATTCTGCCGTTGCTGTTTGAGCAGGTCAGCTCTTGACAGCAATGGCAACATAGCACTTGAAAGCAATATAGAAAACACATTATATTGTCCACTCTGCACAGGATATCCAGAAATGTTTCTTGAACATAAACATGCAGCCCATCAGTCCTATGGCCATCCAGAATATGTCAGCTCAAAAAATATGACCTACTTATCAAAGGGGGTTCTTTACAGTAACTCTTCTATATGCTGTTTTGAATTGTCTTAGAATGTTTTCTTGTACAAAACCTGAAAGATTAAACTGTAATGATATGCAATTTTTGCTTTGCTCTAATACAGTGGTGATAGGTACAAGAGCTGTTATCTAGGTTATGATAAAAGGATATGTACCAGTGAGATACATGTGTACAACTACCATAATGAATCTCATTGTGTGTGTATAAATACATACATATATGTATACACACATACACACAGAAGTGTATAGGTATAGCTAGACTCAGATACCATTACTGATACATACTGGTTTATACAACAGTATCCCAGTATATGCACACAAGCAATACATTTTCAACTTAGGAACTTCATTCATTCCTGCCTCCAAACCCACTATTTTTTTCCCTGATTTGTCTTTTTACTACTTAAGGAAACAAAAGCAAGGCAGACAAGAGGCTAACACTTTTAGATAGTTATCTTATGCTTGTGTTTATTATAAAAAGGAATACCATCTGCACACACTTCACTGCATAATCACTGCATTGTTGGCATTGGGTCCCTGAGCTTGCCAAACAATAAGGCTTCATTTTTTTCTCATGAGAAAGCAAGCCAGACAACTAAGTGAACTGAAAGGTGGGGTTTTGTTTGGTTTTTTTTTCCTTTTTTTAGTTAAGAAAAAAATCAGAATGGAATTTTTCTTCTTGCGAACTGATGTCTTTCCATCAGATCTTCTCAATGCAGAAGTTGTGCAATTTTTCCTTTAGTTGCTGCAAACTCTGCAGTAACCTCTGGGTGTCTAAAAAAATAGCTCTCGCAGTCTGTCACCTGGAAGGATGGGTTACATGACTCTTCCCTGCTCAATCTCTGTTGTGCTGCAGCCTTCCAGCTCCCCCACGACTCCCCAGTTTCCTGTTCCACAACATGCTGTGAAGACTTTCCTTTCTAAAAGAGCTCTCAGTAAAGAAACAACTTCCCTTTCCCTCCTTGGAGCTCCACCTAACCCAGAGGACAGCAGCCAACAGGCCCCCTTTTCTGCTGGTACCCAAAGGAGTATAAAACAATGATATACATCCATCGCAGAAAGCAGTTTGTCAAAATTAGCTAAGTAGCTTCTGTATCAATACATGTTTCTAACTTAACAAGTGAAGGGCAATACCCACAGTATTTATATGCTGAACAGAATATTTTAATCCTCCCTTGCAAAAGGGACATTTGGCACAAAATAATGGATTTACCACTGACTGGTAGTTAAGTGTTCATATGCAAAAGAATCTTTTGGAATATGTGGTCTTTATCGAAACTTCCTTTCATTAAAGCACTGATTAGAGTTTGATATCACTGTCCTTTTTCAATCCCTGTTTTCAACATGGGGATGGTTTTCCTTTTTTCCTAATTTTCCTCATTTATTCCGGATTTTTAAAACAGAATAAATAAAAGGGGCAGCTCAACATTCAACATTTCAGTCTCCCTTTTAAGACATTCCGGTGGATCTCAGCTGTCCCCTGTTAGAAGTGAAGTCAGTGACAGATCCTCTGTGGTGAAGGAAGCACTGAATGCTGCATGTGAGAGCACTCAAAACCTATTATTGCCTGGGGTAGAGGTAGTTAACACATTAATCACAGCCAAAAGCAGTGTTGTCTCCCTTCTCCTCTAAAAATGATTAGCCAAAATGTTTTTTAACTTGTTGGCTCTTGATGTCGCATCTTTTGAAAGACCAAGGAGATCTTTCATATCTCTTTAACTACTAACACTATGCCCCATGTCACAACACTTCCAGCTTGGACACATACTTCAGCCTTAACCAAATACTGCCTCTCATTCTTCCATATCTTGACTGAAAAAAAGATGAAGAGAAGAGAAGAAAGACATGCTTTGCAGAATCTATATTGCCACCATAATTTACCCCGTTTTTCCATTAAACAGCTTTTACACTTCAGCTAGAGAAAAACTGATCTATAACGCAAAAGAAGCAGTGGTAGAACTTTCACAATAACATAAAATAAATAGTTAACTTTTTTGCAGCTGTGTCAACTCAAATCTTCAAAATTGTATTTTCTGTTTTGCCTATGACAGTTATGCCATGTGATTACATGAAGAGGGCTTAAGATTTTTTACGCCAATGTGGCTATAATTCTGATGAATAACTGTAAGACTTATTTTACCTGCATGTCAGTTAAACTTTTTAGAACTGCTAGAATAATCTTCCCCTCACTGTCTTTTCCTTTGTAGTACAGATATTCAAGACAAGGAAAAATTATACATTTTAATGCTTTATGAAGCACTTTGAAAGAAACAGGAAAAGTAGAATAAAAGATAATTTTAAAATGGTCTGTTAAATTTATACTTGTATTTTTTTCTAATTAAGATCATTAGCACTTCTTTAAATTCATCATTTTTCCTTGTAACATTAGGATTATTAAGTATAAAATCATTTTTCACTGGAATATACGGTACTATGCCAAATCATAAGCCAAGCCAAATGGAACACACAGGGAGAGAGAAGGGGAGACATACTAAAAGAGGTATTTCTTAATAACGGAAACCTAGCAAAAGAGGCATCAAATTTGTCAGCAGAACTGCAGATATGACTCTATCAATAATCCATGGCACTTTTGTATTTCCCAGCTGAGGCTATTATACAGCTTTGGATGACAGCCTGCTTCAACTTCATCATACAATCCACTGGGACAGAAACTCATAACTGGCTTTCAACACATATCCTTCATATAAAGGGTAATAACTGCAGCCAGTCTGTGTAGTAAGATTATCAGAGAGTGCAGCAATGAGCTGCAAAATGTGGGAAAGACAGGCTGACAGAAACCTGACAAAATAACCTCAGCAGGATAACTCCTTTAAACATCAAGGGGAGAAGAAAGGTACCAGAAAGATCCCCCACAGAACCTTCCTCAACACTGTTCAGCTGATGTTTTTTAATTAAACTTGTCTTAACCTATCTTCAACTATTAGAGAAAATGAATAATTAATCAGAAACTTGAGCTACTTCAAGAAAGCAATAAAGACACTACAGACACTTTTATCTGTACTGATTAACATTATTGATATTCTTGCAAGTCCATTGATTTCCAATAGAAGGTTTCAATAGGACCGTCACTGTGACATAACATTACCTAATAATGAATTAGCTAATAATGTATCTCTGGGATGTACATAAAAGAAACTTATTTGGGTCTATTAAATGATCAAGGGCAAAAGTTTCAAAACCTTCTACATGACTTATTTAGGATGCACTATAGTATTTTCAGAGGTTCAACATACACATTAGTCAGAGCCAGATAACTTCATCTCCAGTTCCTGAACACCTTCAAAATTTACGCAAAACTTTATCCTGCATTTGTTTTGATATAGCCTGGCTTTCACATCCAAGTGGAGATTCAAGGGCCTGAGGTTCTGCAAACTGCCATACATGATCTGAGCTATTTAATGGTAAAGATTTGATTGTAGATATAGAGGTTGATATATTCACTTGGCAGCCAACAAGTGCTGTTCCCCAGGGCTCAGTATTGGGGCCAGTTCTATTTAATATCTTTATCACTGATCTGGACGAGGGGATCGACTGCACCCACAGTAAGTTTGCAGATGGCGCTAAATTGGTCAGGAGTGCTGATCTGCTTGAGGGTAGGGAAGGCTCTACAGAAGGATCTGGACAGGCTGCATTGATGGACCATGGCCAATGGTGCAAGTTCCAACAAGGCCGAGTGCTGGGTCCTGCACTTGGGTCACAACAACCCCATGCAGCGCTACAGGACTGGGGAAGAGTGGCTGGAGAGCTGCCCAACAGAAAAGGACCTGTGGGCATTGGTTGACACCTGGCTGAATATGAGCCAGCAGTGTGCCCAGGTGGCCAAGAACATCAACAGCATCCTGGCCTGTGTCGGGAACAGTAGGGTGATTAGGACAAGGGAAAGCACTCAGCATTGGTGAGGCCACACCTCAAATACTCTGTTCAGTTTTGTGCCCCTCACTACAAAAAGACATTGAGGTGCTGGAGCGTGTCCAGAGAAGGGCAATGAAGCTGGTGAGGGGTCTGGAGAACAAGTCCTGTGAGGAGCGGCTGAGGGAACTGGGGTTGTTTAGTCTGGAGAAAAGGAGTCTGAGAGGAGACCTTATCACTCTCTGCAAGTACTTGAAAGGAGGTATAAATATTTGTGTAGAAGTTCAATTGATAACCTTTTTTGCATAGAAAAAAAAAAACAAACCTAAAACTCATTTAATTTTTTGTCCAATCTGATTGACATGCCAAAGAAAACAGTGAGCATAACGAAGGTCTCCTTCAGATCCTTGCTTACAATGTTATTATTACTAGAATTTCAAATTATTTGAAATAATAATTCACACGTATATATTTTTTTAATTATTTCCTTTCAGTAATATTAATTTCCCCCATAAAATACTACGATTTTTCTTTTCTTGAATTTTATCCATTCTGTTTTCATAAATCACAATTATATTTTAAATATTTCATTTTCACAAGAAAAACATTTTTAAAGAGCCCAGGAAATAAATGTCATTCCTCTTAAAACCTTTTCAGTACCTCCCAATCCAGTTCTATGAAACTAACTTCATTTTAACAGTCTTTGAGGGGCAAATGTAATGCAAATATCTTGGGACTGGGAGTATTCCTTTTGTTTTTCTTCCTTTTTTTTTCTTTCTTTTTTATGCTTAGCTGCTAACAGTGTTGAATAACTGAATAGCTAGCATGTTTTTATTACATTTCAAAGTACTTTTTTGTGGTGTATTGTATTTTTTAAAAAGTTATAGGTAAATGTAGTAATTTAACTATGGCAACCCACCCCAAAAAAAAAAAAAAAATAAAAAAAAAAAGCCTAGTAATAATTAGATATTAATAATGTAGGTTTTAAGAGAAAGGAAACAGTAAAATTTCATCATGAGGCTATATGATTAAATGCCATTCTGCTGTTGTAGAATATACACAAGAGGGATTTTTATCCCCTGTTCAGTCTTCCTCACACCATTTTGCAAAGGAACAAGAGAGAACTCGCCTAATGCTGTTGTGTCACCAGGTAACCAGTATAGATCCTCAGTCTAGCCAGTCTAAATTTTTTTCTGGCTTTTCTATAAAGGTTGTCTGAGGAAAAACGTCAGTTTTGGAAATGCAGGGAAGACATATTGCTTTTGCTGGGAACCTGCTATTTTCCATTGAGAAAAATGAACCAGAGGTGTTATTTAGAGTCATTTTGACACATATATGAGAATTTCCTCTTTTTAAATAGAATAAGTGTATTTTATTTCATATCATTTCAATACAACATTAAACTTACTCTTTTTTATTTTCCCCATACTCTTATAGGTCCTGATTTCCTATCAGCTATTTCCTTGAAAGGACCTTATAATTATTTCTTCCAGTGCATGAATATTCTATGACCCAGTGCACCATGTAAGTTGTAGTTTAATATGAAAGTCTGTGGACAGTGGGACATTGGGTTTCTGTGGCTTCAGCTCTCCTAAATGAAGACATTACACAGGCCAAAATGCAGTTTACTGTTAAACCAATTTGAACTCAAGCAGCCTTGTTCATATTAACCAGAATATTCCACAATTCCTTAAATTGGTGCATATTAAAAAGGTGGGGGGTTTTTTATGAAAATTTTGAAATGAAGGATAGGATTTATCTCAAAAACTTTAGCTGGCTACAATGCACTCTACTCCAGAGCAAAACAGCACAGACTTCTATAGACAACAGATAGGAGTAGACATTTCTAGAGAACAATTGAACTCATAAATTTTGGACATATGATTTACGATTGCTCACTAGAATTGCCCATTTCTTCCCCGTGCCTATAAAAACAGTTACTAGCGATGACTGAACTTTTGAGGGTCAGCTGAGTTCTGCTGAAATGTTTTCACATTTTGATAGAAAGTGAGTATTACAAATTTCTCCAACAGGATATTCAGAGTTTCCAGTGTTTGCCCCATCCTGCTGCAAAGAATGGAAATGTCAAAACATTCTGCAACACAAAATGTCTTCATTTCACTTGTCACTACTTATTAATAACAGAGGAAGCTCAGATGTCTCTATCTAGTGTCTGAAGTACAAGGTACTATCACCTGAATTTAAAGACCATAATGAGACTTCTGGATAGAAAAATCACTAGAACGGCATGACAGCTACTAAAGGAGTACATATGTACTGTGTTAAATTGCCAGGCATTCCTACTGAAGTCTATTGCAATATATAAACCCTTCATGCTTCAAGCAACAGACAACAAGCACAAGGTAGGCATAATTCATGTGAAACCTTCAGCTACAGAAAACTATGTAAGATAACTTTTCAGCCCACTACGGCAGTGAAGAAATAGTCCCATTTTGTCTAATAAAACCTCCTGTACCTCTTTCCTTCCTGCTATGATTTTTTCCTTAACTGTTCTCTTCATGCCTTACTTAGAACAAAATGCCATATTCACATTTGAGAATGCTATTTTATTTCTGAATCAATCCCTCATGCTGACAACTTGTGGAATTATTTTGATGCAGTTCTGTGTCAGATCACAAAAATCTTTTTACGATTTTATAGACATGTTACAAAAATAAAATTATTTCTTGGGTTCCAATGTAGCAAATAAACAGCCTTAGCATATTCAAGCACAGTACCATGAGCAATTTTCAAAAAAAGAGTAACTCACCTCTGTGCCATACCTGAAAGTACATCATTATTACAGATAGAATAAGTGAAGAAGTTACACAGTTGTGAATTCTTACAGAGGCTTCTGTTACATATTACACAACTGTGTTAGCCCTCAGTCTCCACTGAGGCATTAATTCCATTGCATGGACACTTTAAAATTCAGTTCTGTTCTGAGCCAAGGGTGAAAACCAGGCTTATTAAAATTCTCCATGAGAGGAAGACCCTGGAATCCTTGCAGTGAGATAGATCCATGGTCTTGCTGAATTCAGAATCTCCAGAACTCCAGGGTTTCTGCTCTCCCTTAGTATCTCAAGGTTATGGGTACTTGGATGCATGATATCAAACAGCTTGATTTATGACAGGATGAACTCAGCATTTTTCCAAGCTGATAAGGTGGAAGTAAACCAGATTTACCCTATTTCCAGAGGAATCTTAGTAGAATAATTTACTACTTTTTTTTTTTTTTTTGACAAATTAAAGAAATTAAATTGCGCAGGCTTCTTCCATCAGCTCTTTCTCAAAAGAACCTCTATACGCTGACTTCTGACACATACCTGGTATGTTTCATAATATTTTAAATACAGCTTTACATGCTTTAAGGAAAAAGTACCTATATGAGACAGGAGACTTTAAAACCAGCACAAATTCATTCATAAGGCAATTAATCATAGAATCATAGAAACGTGGGCTGCAAGAGACGTTATTTAGTCCAATTTCCCGCTCTAAGCAGGACTATCAATGTAGGATCAATACTAAAAATATCACTCTTCATTTAAATCCTTCCTCAGTGTTAGAGATGTGAACCATATAAATCATGAAATCTTAATAAGGCAACCATCATGGACTTCCAGCTTTCCATGTATCATACATCAGCATCATTCTTGAACCACTGTTTTTCTGGCAATATCCTCTCAGGGACAACATACAAGGGCCACTGTCAACAGCAAATATTAATTCCTTTCTAAAAATGAAAACATTACAGAACTTAATATTAAAAAGTATATGAACGATCATTTAACACATGTTTATATGCAGCTTAAACTTACTTGTTAAAGATAATACGAGATATGTTAAAGATTTTGTTGTGCTGTATTTATGTTTATTGTAAAGGTGTTCTGTATTTCAGAAGGTGCAGTGGTTGCCATGGAAACTAATTTTTAGTCTATTGCAGAGTAAATAATACTATAAATCTCACTTCATATCCAGTCCACAGGTATGATTTCCCTTTATTATTGGTGTGTGGGAGGAGAAGGGGATAATTTTTTTCTTCCCTAGGCATTTTTTTTCTATGTAGTAGCTTTTCGTTTGTCTAGCAGTCTTCTAGACAAACAGAAGCAATTAAGAACAGAAGAGAGGAATCCAGATCTTTCAGGAGTCCTCATCTGAGTTACTGAATGCTTCACGAACTTATGGACAATCATTTATTTCTCAGAACCTCATTGCTTCCGTAGCTAGAATACAAATAAAGGACTTGCTAAATGTACTTCTCAATAGGTTGAGAAGCTGAGCTAATTATTTTTGTAAAATGATTTAAAATACTGCAACTAAAATTGCTGTGTAAGCTAAAACCACTACTGTTGTTCTGAGTATTACTACCATTTGTTACTGTGTTAGGATCAGTGAAGTTCATTTCTATAGAAAAGAAAGTTATCAAGTGAATTTCACACTTCCTGGAAACTGCACATCACATATCACACATCAGTATTTTAATGTTTTAATAGAAAGAGTCTCAGCTTTCATCCAGTAGGCAATTTTGTACTTAGTAAAAGTGCACATGGATGTTTATTCGACACCCCAAGTTGCTTGCTTTAAGAACGTTATTGATGGAATTGCACGAAGAACTCCATCTTTATTGGTTTACATCTTTATATTCTATTGTCTTATTATCTGTGCAACACTATATGTATGATCTATGTGTTTACTGTATGTATTCTGCCTATAAGCATGGTGAAGCTAACAGATTCATCCAAAACCGTAAAAGAAACCTGTGCCAAGGCCAGAAGGGGAGTCGCAGGTCCAGAGCCTACCTCCACTGTTTAACTGGTTTTCATAGCAGGGCCCAAACACCATACTAATAGAGAGGGAAGCTGCTGAACAGGGTCAGCTCTGAGTCTTGAACATAGCCACGTCCGGCAATATTATTTGTAGTGTTCACCACTAAGCCCATTCAAGACTTCTTGCAGTAAAGGCACATTTGAACTGTACTCTGAGGAAATGGGTTGCTGTTGCTGTAAGGAAGCAAGGAGTAGAAGTGAAAGAGATCCTGATGCCTAAAAGGGAAGGAGAAAGGGGGCCAGATGGGGAAGTCCCTGGAGAGTTGGTCCCACTGCATCTGCCAGGAATGTGAAGGATACAGAGCAGAAAACACTGAGTTGTGCTGCTGGGAATGGATCCTTCACCAGCCCCAGCAGCATCTGTCTGTCTGTATCAAGTCTGCTGCCTTTTCCTAGTGCTCTGACATAACAAAAACAGGCAGCAGGGCCAAGGCCGTTTTGCTCTTCTCAGGGTGCTACTGCCTTGCAGAGCTACCTACCTTCGCCGTGATGAGAGGCAGCACAAGTTTAAAAACAGCAAAGCTGCAGCTAGGGCAAATTTATGCAGTCATATCAACGTGGTTGTATGCAACATCTTTACAATAAATTCGATGCAAAGAAAAATTATGAAGTATCTTTGAATAGCAGGAAGGCCCGCATAAGACACCATGTGGAAGCATCAGCTACAACACAAACAAAAATAACTGTATTTTTTCAAAAGACCACCCTGTCCCAGCTCAAATGAGCATAGCAATGCCTCTAATTCATCTTATTACTGACATAAAAAAGTATTTTCAAGTTTGGATTGCATGGGGACTTCTTTATTTTGACTGCTGTTGCAGAGTTAGATCTCTCTCTTCTGTCTGTTTCCATTTATTTTCTACACAGGCAAAATTGCTTTTAATGTCAATGGGAGGTGCAAGTGCTCAGACTTTATGCAGACTGTCCATGCACTTGAGTATCATAAGTGGTTCAACTACCTCACTTTTCGCAACCGTGTTCCAAACAAAATCAGCGCTAAAATGTCATTTTTGTGATATCCCCAGTGCATGCTTTGAATCACACTGCTCAGTTCAGTGTTTCTAAGCTATATAATCTTTTTTATATAAGATTTATGGAATTATTTTGGAATAATGAGGGAAAGGAAGATTACCATAATCATGTTTTCTGACTTGCTACGTATTTATCCATACACTAATTCTGTAGAAAGCACGTTTCCTTTTCTGATGCCAGCAAAGTATTCCTCATGTACTTAATCTGAGAACTTGAGCATTCTGGGAATGTTTTATTTGTTTAGCCCTGAGGTTCTGAATGTTTTGGGTAAATAGCAAAGGAATCCAAACACAGCATTTGGTTTCAAGGAAATAAAAGAAAGAAAATGCTCACACATGGAGCCTTTATATCTAAGTAATTTCTATTCTTGCAAGTTTTCAGACTGACACTGATATTTCAGAGCTTGCCAAACGTACACCCCTTAAGCAAACGAACTATCACACAACTGCAAAACTGCTACAGCTGACCTCCATTAATAATCTGCACATTCTTAAGGTGCCTCCTGTTTCTGGATCTTTGTTGTCCTTCTCCATTCTTTGCACCTTTCAAGAATTTAAGCGTTTAATATTAACCGTGTTATAAAAAACGTAAATTTGTGAAGAAAGCACTGGACTGAATCATTTGGCTAACAAAGGTTTACATAACTTGATATAGTATAACTTAAACTAAATCACTCCAAAGGTATATGGGCAAATTGAAGGGTATATTAAGACTCCTTAAATGACTTCTTAAATTACAAGTCAGACTTAAAAGCAGCCAAAATCATTAGATTCAGGGAAAGGTTTCTTTCATGACCATTTTAAGACCACAAAGGTCAGTAAAAACACTGTTTAATTTGGCAGATCATCTCAGACATAGCTTCAATTATTCAAAAAAAACCATCAAAATGAGTGAATTTCTTGAAATATTCTTGAAGTATAAAGTTTAAAATGAAAAGCAGAATTACAAGCATATGGAGCAAACACTTTTATACCTATCTCTGTAAACTAGCAAAATTTGACTGTGGCATGCACTAAGGCATCTGATATCCTGAAAAATTCTGTATAGTGCATACCAATTTCCACGAAATAGATCTACTGAAATGGGGGGGAGAGATGAATGTTCTTTTTCTTATCTTTTCCACTGTTTAAAATGCATTATTGTATTCAGTTTGCTGAACTAAAAGGTACGATGAAACTTAATATTGTATTTGCACTGATGTGGGGTTTGTTGGGTTTTTTGGGGGGTTGGTTGTGTTTATATTTTTTTTTTTTTTTTAATTCAACACTTAATATTGCAAAGCAACTCAATTGCAGTATAATGCTCCATTTAAGTTTCATACAGTTTCTTTACCAACAGTTGAAAAATTGTTCATGAAGGAGTTAAATAATAAGAGTCTAGTTCATATTAACAACAGAAAACACAATAGCATTTCATATCTAATCTTTACTGTAGGGAGCAGTTTTGTGGGGAAAAAAAAACCCAAGAGACAAGGAGTCTACGGATGAAGGAAAGGAAGCATTTACTGAGATAGGTAGTGTTTAAAGCATTTAGAGAGGTTTGTTTCCACTACTCTCAAAATGACATGCTTTGCATATGGTTTTTGTGGACTTCCCTGAAAAGTCCATAAAACAATATAGTTTAAATTACGGATCATTATTGTTTAAATTTGCACATAGATAACCTAAATGTCTAAAGCAAGTTTGCACTGGTTTTTGTTCAAGAAAATCTGATCAATGACATTGATTTTGAGGACACAATATGTCAGTGTTAAACTACAACCTCCTTCTTAATGCACACTTACAATGCACGTTAAATAAATCCAGAACACAATACCTTGCATGGTTTCATTGCCTCAATTAATCAAACAGCCCAATTTCTCTAATTAACATTAGCGTACTATCTGTTCTTAGGGTAAGGTAATATTCATTTTGAGCTGACTCACACACTGCAGATGGGAGCTCAGGCTTAATGCTGATCCCACTAAAAACTCCTACTTCTCTCCAAGAGGAGGGAAGTCACGCCAATCAGCCACAGGTTCAAAAGCTCAACTTCAACTACAATTTCAAGTGTATATACATACATATCACAAATAAAATGTGGGGAAAAAGGTAAAACACTGATCATCCATCAAACACAATATCCATTGTGTCCATGTGTTAACATACACAAGTTAGATATACAAGACTGGTGTTTTCTTTGCAGTTACAAACATTTAAAAGCAGCATAGTTCTTTAAAGCAGCATTAGCGAAGTTATATTCTTTCAGCAGTGGATCAAGCACAAAGTCAGTGATTTTGTGTCCAGCCAAACATATCCCAAATGTTCAGGGCTCTGAAACATATTTCTGTAAAATGCACTATTGAAATTACAGCTGGTTCTTCAAGAAATCATTAGTTGCCTCCAGCAAGCTGTTTTCCTTCTTCTGTGTGACCTCCCCTTATTCATTCCCCTTGAGACGTGAAGCCAGAGCACTCCCCCATCTACCAAGTCCCATGTAGTTTGGACATTCAGGGCATACTTTTCCCTGTTTCAAGTGTTTCAATGTTCCTACATTTTAATGTGCCACCAGAAAAAACACACAGATTTCACTACATAGTTTAGGTTGAGGGATGAGGGTAGTAAGTTTGTTGGCTACATTATGATTCCTATGTTATTTTGGCTTGGTTTATTTTATATTATTTTAATTTAATTTTGTTTTTAATTGTGTATTGTTCCTTCCCTAACTCAAAAGGCAATTTGTACTCCTGTCCAGATTCAGATTCAGACATCCCCTCCCAGGGTCTTGTTCGCAGTCCCACACATTCTAGTCTCATACCTTACCTTCATACCATGAGCTGACTGTTGCTAATTTGGCAGCAAACAACAGCCATTTTCAATGTAGTTTGGCTGATGGGAGGTGGGGTGTGGGGGGAAGTATTTTTCTGAGGAAGCAGAGGTAATACAGTAGTTTGTATGGAATCCAGAATGGATTTGCCCCTAACCACCAGAAACACAAGTTCCTACAAAAAGTTCTTCTCTGTGTGAAGAGGACATAACAGAGAGAGGATTTTGTAAAACTGTTATGTAAAGTCATGGTACTTAAATTCTAAGAGTAAACTATTACTGTTACTATAAAGAGAAAAATGTGTTTAGAATTATTCAAAACTGAGCATGCAATTTTTTTCCTTACTCATAGACACTTTTCTTTCACTTTGAGGTCTTGGTCACAGAGCAGGATATCTTGCTTTGTTAAAAGCTTGCTTTTATCTTTTTACTAAAAGATTTGGTTTCCGATCAAAATTACAAATGCATTAGCAAACAGTCTGGTCAACAATCATTGCACTGTGAATCAATCTGCTTCTGGAACACCAGCTGGGTTTTTTTTTTTTTAAACCCACAACAAGAAGAAGATCTAGAAGCAAGCCTTATGGGAAATATTTTTTTCTTTTTCTTGCACTGTGCCTGCAATTCATTCCTGAGACATGTCTAAGACATGGGAAACAAAACAGTATCTCAGAGAAAGACGGAATACGCAAAACTACAAAGACTTCTCTAGGGATGTCGTTCCTCTGGTGTACTGGTTTATAGACTTATGTATAGGACTGTCACCCTCCTAACTAAATTGATAGGTTTTCCTTTTATGCCTGAACACTGAACAGCGATAAATAGTCAAGGCAATACATATCTTTATTCCTTCAAATATTCTGTTCTCTCTCAACAAACACATTTGAGAAGGAGAGTTCACCAAACCCCCAGACATAATCATGCTAAATCAGACTCACCTGGGAATCCATCTATTTATCACACACCACTTTTGTCACATTTATTTAAAGTGACAAAATTACACAGAATATGGTACCACTGTGGTTTGCATCATCATTTTTTAAAATACACTACTGATGTGCTCTTCTGCAAGCTGGCATAAGGGACACAATTTACTTCTGAGTTTTAATGTTATTCCTCCATAACTGTGATAGTAGCAATTCACCATTCTATATAACTTCCTGTTCATTAATAGCTTGCTGTATATCCTTCCTTTTTCCTCCTCACTGCCCCACATGTACTAAAGCTTCAGCGATTCTAGTTATTGATTTAGCCACCCAAGGTACAAAGCCCTAGTGGCCAGATGAAAGTGTGGTAACTGAATTCTTTCTGGAAAAGCTACATAAACGACATATGAGAAAATAACCCAGATTTACCTGTAACACTGCTTGATCTGCTTATTTATCTACTTCCAGAACTCCAGCTGTGATGCTTCTATATAGATATTGGTAAAAAAGTTTCAATCAAATGACTGTCTGAAACGTCAGGTATTTTTCATGACCTGTCTCCTGTTTGGTCTGTATTTCCCTCTCATATGTGTCACTCACTAGGTCTCCAAAACACGTGTTCAAGTTCAGTTAGTAATGGTGTAAAAACACATTCCACCCCCAGAAAGACTCTGACAGATTCTTGAGAGAATGTCTATCAATTTATATTCTCACTTACCTCAGAACTATGGTTCATTCTCTTTTACCTGTATTAGTTGCTATCATACATGCTCATTTCATCTCAGTAGCTACAACATTCATAGGAGACAGTAACAAACTGAACTGCAAATACATCAAGATTTAAAAGTGCTTGTAGAGTTTTTCCTGGATTCTTATTAGTCTGACTGGCAATTGTTAGGTGAATGACTAAGCCAACAATTTCTATGTTTTTTGTTTCCTCCGGATGAAGATCTTACGCTCTCATTCAATTGTCTTATCTTAGAACTGCATGACTGCTCTGAATAGAAGTCAGTTTTCTATATTTGTGACTTTCATGCAACAAATAATTAAATTATACTGTTGGGTTTCATCAGCATGAGCCAAAGTAGTCCTGAGCTCAGTAGAATGAGTGCATTTGTTAAAGTTTTGGCTGGCAGAGAGTTTATTTTCTTCATAGTAGCTACTATGGGGTTGTGTTTTGGATTTGTGCTGATAAAACAGGAATATTTCAGTCACTGCTAAGCAGTGCTTACACAGAGTCAAGGCCTTTTCTTCTTCACATAACACCCTGCCAGCGAGTGGGCTCGGGGTGCACAAGAAGCTGGGAGGGGACACAGCTGGGACAGTTGACCCCAACTGACCAAAGGGATATTCCATGTCATATGACTTCATGCTCAGCATATAAAGCTGAAGGAAGAAGGAGGAAAGGGAGGCACATTCGAAGTGATGCCGTTTGTCTTCCCAAGTAACTGTTACGCATAATGGAACCCTTATTTCCTGGAGATGTCTGAATAGCTGCCTGCCAATGGGAAGTAGTGAACGAGTTCCTTATTTTCCTTCACTTGTGCATGTAGCTTTTGCTTTACCTATTAAATTCTCTTTATCTCAACCCATGAGTTTTCTCACTTTTGCTCTTCCAATTCTCTCGCCCATCCCACTATGGGGAGGTTGTGTGGTCTTTAGCTGCATGCTGGGATTAAACCACAACAAAGTCGTACTAATTTATAGCTCCTTTCTAAAATCCCTGGACAAGATGTATTTTTTATAGATAAATAAAGTTATAACATAATATGTTTTGCCTTGACAAGAGGACCCAACTTGAAAGCAACTGTAAAAGTGATATTCTGAGCCCTGTCTCATTGTAATCACACTGTATTTTCTTTCTGGGAGACAACGATCAGTCAGCAGCTTCTTGGTGCGGCTGATGCTGTGTTATATTAGGATAACCATGTCCACAGTGCATCTTTGCCTAAGTGTTTCCTCAGTAATGCAGAGATACCCTGAGATTATTAGAAACTTTGGAAGACTTTTACCAGGCAATTCACAGATTTCAACAGCCTAGTTAATACCTACAAACATTGATGTTAACTGGCTTTTGCCTTGGGAATCAATTGATAACCTTTAGACTAAACTGTGTTAGGTACACCAAGTGTAAGTACACCAAGTGGATACATATCAGACTTGTAAAAATGAGGCCAACAGACAGCTGCAACTGTGGCTGTGATCTGCAGCAGCCTCTACAATGCGAGGTCAACAACTGTGGTCATCAGCAAAGATACTGCTTCCCTAATGACCTGATAGCGTGTCTCGATGTTTGTAATGCCAGTTTTGGCTTCAGATTGAATCCCAACTGACATTCTCAGTTCTCCCTATGTAGTGCTGATGTCCAGAAATTGCAAGGTGCTTGTTTTTCTTATCTAGTCAAACCTGCAGAGCCCTTCCTTAGCATCTTATACTGATAGTATTTGTACCTTTACCAAATAGTATCACAAGAGACTCTAAACTCTGTTTTGTGCTTCCAGTAGCATATCAAAGCACCTTGTGTGGCTTTTCAATGGTTACCACACTCCTTATTCACTGTAGTGAATAAGTCACAGTCACACAGGAAGGATGACTTCTAATTCACTGACCTAGATGTAATTTCCATATTCCTCAAAGCTTCTAGTGATCTACTTCATCCAACTTTACAGATGACCCAATGTCTCAACTTAAGTTCCAGAAATCTGATAGTTTGTAGCAACTGCAGGGTTCTTCTTAAATCAGAATTGTTAAAACATTTGCCTATATTAACAATAAATTATATACATTCTAAAAGATATACATGCTTCTAGTCAGACACTTCCAGTAGTAGGTAGAAAACATTACCCAAAAGAGCTTACTTCATGGACTGACTTACGTTGTTTTTGTTTGTATACATATTTCCCCTTTTGTGATCTAAAGAATGTTCATCTACCTGTAATCAAATAACAATTTAGATTGTAAAAGACAAATGGAGCTCATCTAGTCCAACCACCTAGCCATCTATTCAAATCAAGACTAACTTAATATCTAGATCATGTTGCTCACAGTCTTCTCTAGTTAGTCTTTAAAAATATCCACGGAAAGATAACTGACAGCCTCTCTGGCAAATCACAGAGCTTACCACCCAAATGAGAAATTCAGTCCAAGAAATAAGTTTGCCAAGAATATTGAGTGGTTGCACTCCATTAAATTTTCTCAGTCAAAACTCTGTGATGATCCTGAACATATTTCTGTAAAGGAATAAATAAAATTTTGCCATAGGGTAACCAAAGGCAGATTTGGGATGAGGAAGAAATGTTCACACATCACTGAAAATGAACTCAATTCAAAGATATTAAAAGGTATAAAATACATCATAACATATCCTCTGCCACAGCAGATAACCTAATCCACGCAGGTGAAATTGGAACTGGGGAAAAAAATATATTAATGAAATAAGGTCTCACTTACCTCTGCCTGTAAAATAAGGTTACACTACAGGACACAACTGCTTTTAGTCATTCTTGAAAAGTACATGAAAGTATGAGAGAAAGAGAAAAGAACCATGAAACATAAAGTGAAGCAGTCAAAAGCTACAGAAAATTTATAGGTGACTACATAATTATTTAGAGCCACTTTAAAGACTTTTTATGTAATAATTTTAGGTTAAGAGAACAATATTAGTGTCAACTTGCTTTCTTCCACTTCTTGTATTGGGACTGAATCTGTCGACAAGACTATACAACCTTTCCCTCTCATCCGGAAACGTTTATTAAGCCAGTAACTATTCAAGCAATACCCGCAGCTGTAGAATCAGAATTATATTCCTTTATCCACAAAAATTAGTGCCAGTTAAAACCACCTAACATTATACTTACCAATGTAATTTGAAGTGTAGGGTGGAAAAGAAGATGAAGCTTGTTCCATCCTTATACTGTTTTTCACTTGTTGCATGAGACTCATTCACTAGTGAACTCTGATACAGTGATTCTCATTGTATTACAGTGCCAATAAAACCCATCAATTGATTCAGTAGCTGACAGCATGCAATTAAATTTCTACCTATAAGTAACTTCTGCTTACAATGAAGTTTTAAAAGAAGTAAATGATTCCACTACTACAAGAAAAAAAATAATTTAATTTTTCCTTCTAATTTCCTGACAGTATTAGAGGAAAGGATTTATAATGCAGCAATATAGTTCTGCAGAATTAGAAGGAGAAAAGAGCTGTTGCGGCTGAACTTTAAGATCATACATCCAGCAAAAGCCTCTGCTTGAAAATTACAAGTGACATAAATGAGGTAACTGATAAGGGTAGAATGAGTTGCAAATTGTTTTTGTAAATCTCTAAATGTAACCTGAATGGGTATGCCGATTCATTCATCAGAGAAAGTTATCTAATACCTTGTTTTCCAAATGGTCTATAAACCAGACATTTGACCACAGTGTGTAAAAATGTGGTGACTAGCACAAAATAGTACCAATGATATGAATTATATAGTTTGTCTTAAGTCATCTGCAAAGGAAACTTGTCTTTATGATACATTTGTCTTGTAACATGGTTTCTTTTTATAAACAGGCATCTCCACTCTGGGGAGTTAACTGGCTTGTTGTGTTTATGATGTGCTGCCATGAAGGCAAAACAAAAGATGTGCGGCAATCTTTAACTATGAGTACAGTATCTTACAAAATCATTAATGGGGAAATGTTACCTATAAAGCTTTGCTAGAAATCATAATTATGAATTCTGTTGCATAACCTTCATAGACACCTTGCACAATACATTAAGCTGGGCATTTTAATGTTTTTAATTCCCTCTATCCTATCCAATTTGTGAATTTTGTTCATCTCAACATCCTGGAAAAGTCACTGACCATTTTCAGTTTATAAAAATACCTAAAAAGGATGCCAGAAAAGGTGTAGATGCATTTTAATAACCTTAGATGAAGGAGAACACTTTGAAATTATTTTACTGGTTAAGAATTAAGAAAGCTACACCACATTCAAAGACCAATGCAATTATCTGCACTACTCACTGGCTGAGTTAGACATCCTGCTGCATCTTTATTTTATTAAAAAGTTAAAAGTATAGGGAAAAAAAAAAGTGGTCCAAGGGAATTCACTTTTAAGAACCTGAAATTACAATGACAAAGAAAAATGAAACATATTTGAAATAACCTGAATTAGGGAAGAAAAATGTGATTGATTTATTACAAGAGAAAATAGCGTGCATAAATCTAGGCAATGAAAGTGTTTATGTATTTATGATGTACACATGAGAAATACTTCTATTATGTAGATTACGGTTTTATCGGAATTTGGAATAAGCTGATGCTATTTGGCTTGACTCTTACAACAAAAAAGGAGTGGAACAAGTTCTGTGATGTTTGTAAGATTTAAATTATTTTATTTTATTGTTTTCTTTAAAGGAAGAAAAGACTTTTAGACAGGAAAAAGTGTATATTATTTATAACACTGTAGTAGATTGAGGCAGAAAGTGCATTTGAAAGAACTATGGAATAGTTTAAACAATATTGAGGAATGAAAGGAGAATTTATTTTTGGCCCTTAATGATATTAATAAAGGTTGTGATACTACAAAAAACTTGTTTGGGTAGCCATGTGGAATAAAAGGTACAGTATTTACTATCTGAACCAGAGTGTGCTATATTTATCAATGAGGAATAAGCTATATAAAGGAACAACTGCAAACAGCCTTACAGTAAATGCAAGACATTTGATTTATCAAGCATTTCATTTGATCTGTCATTCACAGAGAGTGACAAATAAAGAAACCTTTTTCAGGTGTAGTTTTCTGATTTATTTCTCTTTCCTGTACCCTTAGTGCTTCTAGATTATTTGGTAATCCCAACCACCCCATTTCTGAATATCATAAGCAGAAGGAAATAACTTCTGCCCCAAATGGCCAGGATGGGCAACAGATATTATTCAATTTCCTGGAACCTCATCTTCTCTGGCAAGGCTCTGAGTACTAAGCAATGCTGGTCAGAGTTTATCTGGCACAACAGAGTGTCTACTAGAGGAGATGTGTTTAAAGAAGGTCTAAAAGCAGAATAAACTTGTTCCGCATCCTGCCAACATGCCAGCTAGGCTCAAGAGAATCCAAGGCAGGAGAGCCTATTGCAGTCCCTCCCAGGAAAAGAGGGCTTTGGAGCTACAAACCTTCGCAGACCCCCGCAGCTGAAGCTCCCACCTCCCATCAACAGTGTCTTGCCCACATAACCATGACAGTAGCATCTTCCCACTATCCAAAGGGAGAAGAAAGAGAACATCAAACCTTGAGAAATTCAGTGGTGGATTTAAAGTGAAGGCTGGCATCATCTAGTGGGTTATTCAGATTTTAATTGCTTATTCTGTAAGATTCCAGTAAGTGCTTACTCTACGTTAAAATGTGTCTGAAAGACAGTCAAACTAAAAAAAAAAAAAAAAGAACCATACCCATTGATTCTGACAGCCCTTTTCATAACTCCAAGATATCACTGCAATATTTCTTTGGAAAGAGTTATTCTAAAAGCCAGAAGTTTGAAAGAACTTTAATATGTTAACAGTGAACAAAGGAAGGAGCTCTGAAAGGAGAAGGAGCAAATGGTGATCAGTTCTTTTTCAGCTAGATTTAAACACATTCCATACTCTTGAGGAGTCAAAGCTCAAAATAATGAAGCTTGTGATGACCCTAACAAAAAGGCAGCTTTTAAGACACCGAAATCATAATACATTCATCCCGTACTTCTATTTGTAGATTATCCACAATACTGTATAATGGATTTGCTTGGAAATCTACACATAATGAATGTTTCCTGGTACTGTGTTTAGCACCTTTTCTCTCATCAACATGTCAGGGATTTATGCAGGGAACATTTAATAAAGATAAAAGTGGTTCTTTGCATAATATTTTCATGCTACAAAGAGAGACCTCTGATATGACCCTCCTCTTCTCCCCCTTCACCAGTATTTTTTATTCTCTTTTATCTTTTTTTTTATTTCTCTCTGTGATCAGCACTTTATCTATCTGTCAGATCCCAGTTAGAAGCTGCAGAAAAAGTATTTTTTCTGAGTAGCAGACTGAAAATGACCAAGACCTTCCTCAATGAAGCACACATTTAGATGCTGGAATCTAGCAAAGAGTATCCTTGTCAGATTTGCTTGTCAGATATTATCCTTGTCAAATGCGTGCTCTCTCACAGAATTAATCCTCTATAACTCACAAAAGAATTTAGTCCGTAAAATATGAACTGATTTCTTGCTTATTTAAAGGAAGAGGGAAAACATGGAAGAGATTCTCTACTGCTAGCTAAGATAATTTAGCGGTCATATCTTCCCCCAATATTTCTGTCTCCTACTCGATCAGTTTTAGAAGAAAAGGATTCCTAGATTGCTCATTTAATCTATTTATTGAGTGAAATGTGTGTGTTGGGGGCGGGGTGGAGGGTGGGGGGCGTGTACTGGGCCTAGCTAGGATAGAGTTAACTTTCTTCATAGCAGCTTGTATGGTGCTAGTTTAGATTTATGACCAAAACAATACTGATAACACACATGTTCTAGCTATTGCTGAACAGTGCTTGCACAGCACCAAGGCCTTCCCAGTCTGCCCCCCCACAGTGAACAGGGGGCTGTGGTGCAATAGGTTGCGAGGGGAAATAACTAGGCAGATGACCCAAACTATCAGAGATATTCTATGCTATATATTGTCATGGTCAGCAATAAAAGGAAAAAGAACGTTTAGGGAGGTTAGCCCTTTTTTGCTTGGGAAATAACTGGCATCAGTCTACCCATGGGAGATGGTGAGTGATTGAACTTTTTTTTGTTGTTCTTTTAATCTCAGCCCCTGGGTTTTATTGCTTTTACTCTTGCTTTCTTCTTCCCCTGTCCCACTGAGGGAATAGGGGGGGAGTGACCAAGCATCTGTGTGGTGTTTAGCTGCTTACCTGGGTTAACCCACAAGAGGGGGCAGGGGAAGGAAGTCTGCAAGAGATCTGGTTCCCTCCATTCAACGGTAAAGAAAAGGCATGTATTGAAATGTATCATTAAATGAAACGGGTAACAACTATTTCAGTAATACAGCCATGATTGACGGTTCCCATTTCAGTCCAGCCTGCATTAATTAATATGTGGATATTAATTTAGATATATTGATAATATAGGGATATTAATTTGGATAACATATAGCTATTTATATAGACATTGATATTTCTAGAGAAAGCTAAGCTACAATACAAATGCAGTTCTCTTCATAACACAAAAGAACAGAAGAAGAAAAGAAAAAAACTGAGGAAAAAAAAATCAGTGCCTTGACACTGTGATCAGCACTTCCATGATGAACATTCATTTGTAACAAATAATTTTGCAAAAGCTTCATAACAACAACAACAACAACAAAAAGCAGTCCAAAAAGACACCTTACTCACTCTTAAGGAGAAGCTTGTAGGTCTCTCACTCTTAAGAAGTGGCTTGTAGGTCTCTTAAGACAGTGATGATATGGTCATCGCATGCGATAAAAGCACTATGTATGCATTTGACACAATATAAATAAAAGATCACCTAATGGAGTTGCTTTTGAATATAAACAACTATTTATATACCCCACCATCCCCTCCATATCAAAAATATGCCTAGTAACATGACATCTGACTCAGCCTGGAGGGAAAATATTTGATAGACATGTTTTCTAGAGTGTAACCCAAGTAAATAAACATCAGCAAAACCAGTAACATTCCTACTACTCCCTGTTTTATTAATTTACCTTAGTTCCCCAGTCAAAAATCAAGATGAGTGAAGATTTCTGCATCTCACACAATTTTATGAGAAAAACCCTTTGGAGTATTTGCAGGAGGTTCTTCAGGTACTGACATAAGACAGTCAGTCAATAACACCCAGATATCTTCTGACAGTTTAGTCTTTGTTGTAGTCTGCACTTCTCTGTGAAACCAAGAAACTAGTACCATGTTTTCTTCTAGGAAGAGGAATAGGATTTGTTTAAACAAATTAAATGCTAATGACTAGTCATTTTTCTTTCACATGTATTCACTTGACTATTTCTCATCCTCACTGTGTTTCTATACTGAGGATTATGAGGCTCTTACATCCTGTTTAGGAGGTCCGGAAAAGTACTCACAATCCAGAGAACTACTGTAGTCACCTTACCCATTCTTCCAGCCCTTGACTTCCTATGACTACTCAAACATGCTGCTCTTGTGCCTGTGGCTACTCAGTTCTGCCTTAGCTGCTCAGTACCTCAGTATCCCTCTCACCACTGAGCACTCTTTTTTAGACTGAAATCCTGCGCACTCACTCATCCACACAATGCCTGGTTTTGCAAATAGTCTGCTGTGTTGGGAAGTGGGTCTGCAGAGGAAAACAGATGGCACTGAAGAATAAAAGTCTAGAGAATATTTGTTTCAGAGTACACATGATTAGCTCTAGTCTGAGCCAATGGGCTGAATGCCCTTTAGCAGTTGGAGGGTATTAGGCGTGTGTCCCGAATGCATGTTCCAGATTATTTCATATAGAAGGAATATAGTTTTAAGGAATTGTAGACTATTCCCAAAAGCAAACCAAAGCATGGTGGTTTGGAAATTAGCTCCAAAATTTCAGTCCTCATATAAGCACTAATGAAGATGTACCCGTAGTATAAAGGTTAATTCACACTTCAGCTCCACTTCAGGGTGAATTGATCAGACCTCTGGCTAAAAGCAAGCCTTAAAATTAATCATAAGAAAAAAGTTTCCAGGACTCTGTTGTTCTAATTGTTCCAGGAATTATTTGCCAGGGAAGGAAAAAACCAAAACCAACCAAAAAAAACGCCACCCCCTCAAACACACAAACAGACCACCCCACCCCAAATAAGAACAAAAAACAAAAACAAGGAGCAAACTCCCACACTTTTAACGAAGATTACTTTATGCTTTTCTAGCCTTGATATAAGGGACTGGAGCAAAGGATGAAAAGCTTCACTGAATATCTGTGCTAAAGAGAATAATGAGCTATTTAAAGTATTCAGATAGCAAGGAAGAGTTTGATTATACCTTGTGTTCTCCATGTCTTCACCCATTAGTAATTGATTTGTTTTCTATTGTCTTGTTATTTGGAAAGGTGTAAGAGGAGAAAGAAGCACTGATATGCTCCTATTATATTTGTTAAATTGTTCATTCACTCATTGCTACCATTTATGCTCCTGTTTCTGAGATAAGGAAAGGATCACAGGACCTTATTGTTAATAATGACTGAAGGAAGGACAGAATCTCAGTGTTAACATGCTAGGAACAAGGCAGAGGGTACAATCTTTACTTTGAAAAAACCCAGGAAAAA
>VXBH01000962.1:471513-492014 GCA_013400035.1 Rynchops niger | reverse complement strand
AAAAAAGAGCCATTTAAAATCATAAATATTGTTAAAATATATGTATAATATTTATTACTGTAAGTAAACAATGTTAATATATAATTATAACACTGAGTATTAGCTCACTCATATGAGTAATCTCATAAATTCAGAAGAATTACTTCCTGAAATCAAGTTTTGCATATAAGGAAACATTTGAAGAGTCTAGATTCCACAGAAGACCTAGGGCTATTACTTCTTCTCCCCTCAACTCTTATTTTCCTTATTATTTGAACTGTATTTCATTCTTTCAGATGTGTCAGGACTCCATTTTGTTTAAGGAGTCTATTTTGTTTAAGTGACCTAATTCTCACATATTGTTTTATCATATGGATTCAGACAGAGGCCCAACAATTACATATAGCAGAAGTGATCTAGGTCTGAAGGAGAATCGTCTCCAAAAGAAACTTTTATACTTACACTATATAAAGCAAATTCAGTTAATGAAGATATCAGTAGAAAAAAAAATCACTAAAAGAGGAAAGATGCCAATTATCAGGTCTCACACAGATCCAAAACTCAAAAATTTTAATGGAGCATGTTGCATTCAATGTTGCTAACAAAAAGATACAATTATTGCAGTTATACACAGCCTCTCATTTTTGTTTTGTTGCAGTTTTATTAATATATGGAGAGTTTTTTTCTTAATAGTGCTACCTATATGTTCTGTTCTATACGATAGGTATTTCATTATAAAATTAGGTAGAGTCCTCTTTCAGTGAAGCCTCTCAGTTGATTTTTCTGAACATGCTTTGACTTGAGGTTCCTATCGGAGGAATTTCCTGCCCTTCATCTCTAAGAGATAATTCACTAAGAGAAAATAACTGAGATATGTTACTTCTTGCTCATCTGAACAGCACAGAGACATCAGTATGCAAATAGGATTAGCCTCCTAAATAATGGAATTTGAAGACCTAGTCTGGTCACAATTCACACTGTTCATTTTTATCTGCAACCTTAGAGGGAAAGCAACTTTATTTGGTGAGGGAAAAAACCCAAATTAATAGTACAAAGGAGTTTTGTCCCTTTTGTTTGATTTTTAAGAAACCCAAATAACCACAAATAGCAGAGTGGCTTTTATGCTGGCTTTGTCCAACTACTCCTGGCTGGGAAAGCAACAGTGATCCAACATGCTGATAAAAACAAAGCTATACCGTTTAAGTACAAACAGTGAAAGAATCCTTGAGTTTGTCTTATTTATATTTGACAAAAGCGTTTACCAAAACGTTCTTTGAATGTATTACTTCCAATCAAATTTGTCCTTCTAATATCAAATGCCTTGCTAAGTAGACAATTTCAGACATTAGGCAGAACTTGATGGTGTGCCATGTGCATTTACAGAATAATGGATTAGTCACTTACCAACGACCAGACTCATTCATGTTCATTTGATGTTAAGTTAAAAGCAAATCTTCCAGGTAAGTGAAAGCTGCAACCACCAGAGCTGAAAATCCTGAAAGCATTACACATCAAGTGTTACCACAACACTCCCTGCCAAAAACATTCTTAAACTGTGCAATATTTGTGTTCATTCACATCTGTTAGAAGCTAAAGACCAAGCACAGCTAATTCTTATTCCTAAGAGAACATTACCTCATCAATTATTTCTAGGAGACTTTCATTTCAGTTACATTTTGTGTCCATCAAGTTTCTTAAATTAAAAAGATCCAAATAATCTGTGGACACAGCCAAATTGAGACTAGCAACTCATGAATATATTATTTAATAGTCATCCCTCTCCAACAACCACTTTCCTTTTGTTATGCAGCTTATGTATCTGTACTATAATCTATTGGATAGCAACACACATTCAGGAATACACTGGTGGATCATTAGAGAATATTAAACACAAGAGTAACCAACCTCAGTAAATGAACTGGCCCAGATTTTTCTTGCATAGCTCAATTTCAGTAAGCACTAAAAGCAGTTCAAGGAGAAAGAAGCTATAGTTTCCACAAAACTTAAGTATATTAAATTGCTTCAGATGATTGAAAATACAGGAAAATTGCCAAAAAGAAGAAAATTAGATGTTGTATGAGACACATTTTTTTAATTTCTAAGTACGGTGAAAACTGGTAACCCTGAAAATTTGGCATAAGGACCATTAAGGTCACTGGTTACAATACGCAAGTAAGCCATCAGAAAAGAGCTTCACGGATTGTAACCCATTGTAAGAACCGTAGAAGAAAAATTTACATATTCTTGCTCAAAGGAGCACAACTGTTTTCTTCTGGTTGCTGGAAGAAGTGGTCAAACAAAATGTCATGAGGTCCTACAAAGGAAAATGCAAAGTCCTACATCTGGAATAGAGTTACCACAAGCAACAGTACAAGCTCTGCAATAGGCAGAACAGGATCCAGGTATCCTGGTCATCATCACAACCTTGGACAAAGGGCAACAGCACACCAGGCTGTATCAACAAAACCCTAATCTGATTGAGTAGGGCTGGTTGCATGCAAGTAACTTTGCAAGAAGACGTTCACAGGAGATTTCTTCTAAGCAGCTCTCAGATATGCTGTGCTTCCCTGTATTTCCTTTTCACAGCATTTGTCACAGTAAGATGAGGACTGGTGGTACGATCTTCCGGAAAGGGGATTGTGTCTTCATCTTGGAGCCTTTCATGCAGCACTTAACTCCGTGGTATGGCATCAGTTCAATCCCAGGACAGCAAAGAATCACACTTGTAATTGCTAAGATGGAAGGGAAGAATGCTTTTCTCTAGAGAGTTCAGAATAGATTGCTCTTATAGACTTGCATTCAGGTTTTGTTTGTTTTTTAAATGACTGCAATGATTCTTGTCAGTCATCATACAATGCAACATCAGGGGACAAAGGAAATTAATTTTCAATGTCAGACAAATGAATTAATTACAGACAGCTGTGAGATTTGTAAGAAGGAGGAGGCTGGCTCACAAAGTATCTATTTATGTAAACTAGCATGCACTGATCCAACAGCCAGACTGAAGTTGTGCGGATGATGCAGAAAAAAAAAAAAATCAGCTGAACTGTGGGGCAAGCTGGCCAGGTAAAAATGGATGGAGTGGTGCAGCAGTGTCATATTCAGCACACTCTGTGCTCAGACAGCAGACAGACAACCTCTGAATTAAAAGATCTGTTTGCAGCCTGTCAATAGCTAACAACCCACCAGGGGCTAAGGGGAAAAGGGATCCTTCCATTTCAAAATCCTCAGTCTTCTGTGGTCAGGGCTGTATGACTAGTATGTGCTTGAGAAAGGTGGTATGGATATGTATACAACTATAGGAGTTGTTTCCTTCTTTCCAGTCCTCTTATTTCTGCATTTCTGCTGTTCTTTTGCCTGCACCAGTCAGCGTATGGTGAGTGTAACATAAACAGGTGCCTTGAGCAGCTTCCTGAAATGCTCTCACCAAAGCACATAGAACGTCACAGCTCTGTTGCAGAGACCAACACGAATCCAAGATATTCTGACACCTCACTGGCTCACTGAATTTTACTCTTCCGATACCAGAGTGGATACTTCAGCAAGGGATTGTTCCCTTCCAGATTTTGTAAACTCCATGGAACAGCTGTATGTCAAAAGGTCTTAAGGTCATGTTAGGCTCTCATTTCGGCCTCTATATGCCCTTTTGACACAGCTCAGTAAAAATGCAAAGGAATCTCTGAAAACAGAGAAAATGTTTGGAACCCGAAACCCAGTAAGCTCAAATTTAAGATCAAGATTTAAATGAGAAAATAAATAACATTTTAGCACAAAGACTAAAAAAGTGTTCTCCATAGAATTATCTGCACACTTTTCAGTGCCAGAATCTTTTTGTCATGCTTGTGTAACCATCACCACTTTGAATGATATATCCAGAAACCAACAGTATGTTTAGTATAACAGCTTTCAGTTCTTCAGAGGTCTTCATACCACCTAGCTCAGTGTACATGATACAAGCATTTACACAAAGACAACAGAATATAACTCTCTGCAGTTTAACATTTGCTCATTGTCCTCATGACCCTGTTTAAATTTAGTTCAGCTTCTCAACCAGAGTCTAGAAAGTCACACACTGGAGTGTGCAACCAATATTTTGTATTTATAGAATCATGTAGCACACACATTAAACTTCATAGAATCATAGAATCATAGGTGGGAAGGGGCCTCTGGAGATCACCTAGTCCAACCCCTCTGCCAGAGCAGGGTCACCTTAGAGCAGGTTGCACAGGAACGCATCCAGGCAGGTTTTGAATGTCTCCAGAGATGGAGACTCCACCACCTCTCTGGGCAGCCTGTTCCAATTTTTACAGAAATCTGTAAAAAATCCCATCTCTTCTTAAAAGATTTACATATTTAAGAGTAGGTTGTTCATTAAGATTGTGAAATCAGATCATTGTGTTGACAGATACTTACGTATCCTGATTGTGAGCAAAAGTCTACATCTGACTTGATCAAAATAAACAGTTTCTCCCAGTTTATTCCTGTAACTGAATATAGCATCTAATTTAATTCAGCATTTCTTGCAGGCTCTGTATGGCGTCTAACAAAAATATTTCCATGGCATCTATAACAAAATACTTGATTTCTCCAGGCAGAATTACATATTGGAAACTCACAAGTGCTCATAATTTAAATTGATTCCAACAATACAGTTAGAATACTGTAGGAAAACACAGTGCACCATCTTCTGAGCATTTTCTAAATTATACATAATTACACATGGCTAGTCTTTTAAGGAATGTATTATTAATTTGTTAGGTAATTTGGTTAGCTAATCATTGGTAATAAAGACTTGCAATAATCTCATACACATATATAATCATATTAAGCTCATCAGAACAATAGTTTTAAAGATCGTTTTATGGGCAGTAGAGTGAAAATTGTTATTAAGGACAGCAATAGGATTAGCTTGATAGCAACAGAACTGTACTAAGAGAAAACTTTCACAGCATATAGCACTAAGACTGTCAACAAGCTTGTGCTATTTGCTTTTGGGGACTTATTACCAGTGTACCTCACTAATGTCTCAGCCAGCAGAACTGTCACCTCTTTGGGAGACTGGGATTACAATGTTTTATAACATATTTTATATGAGGAGAGGATACTCGGCCTCACAGTTCCTTCTTGGAACCACACCAAATTTGGGGGTGGGAGAGGTAGGAAGTTTCAGACAGGAATGTCCACCTAGGATGCTCAGGGAGATAGATTAACACCTAAAAAAGCTGCACAGTGCCAGCTTTTTGAAACAAAAATCTGCTAAAAATATGCTACTACTAGGTGTACAAATACACCAGATTAAGCAACAGTAAATTCACAAAGTGAAGTCCTTATCTAAAAAATAAAACTCTCCAAAAAGTACTTTTGTATCAATTTATCTAAACATAAGCAGTTACTTTGAGTCTAGTTCAACATGAGTGAGGAGTAGACCTAGACGATGGCAAGGGTATGGTCAAACTGGTAAGAGGTGACATAAGGAACTGTGAAAATGAAGGAAGAAAACAGATGCAGCCAGTCACTGCCAACTTTCACTCAGGCATCAGCAACACCTAAGACCTCTCTGACCCAGCCACATGTCAGAGCAAGCTGCATTGAATTATCTAGACGAAAATGGAAATGAGTTAAACTGATAAATTTTTGGTATGAGGACAAAAAAAAAAAACAAAAACATAGTACATATGTAGAAAGAAGAAACTTACAAGTTAGAAATGCAACAGAACCTTTTTTTTATTTCAGGAGAATCTGCCCTGCCAGAGCTGCTCAGCCTAATTTTTAACCCATAACTCCCAGGTAACCCACCTCACCCATCTCTTTTAACTAACTCTCTTTGTCTTGGAGTCAAAGAGGGGAGAGAATAAGTAAATCAAACTCAGGAAGTTGACACAGTTCTGTCAAGAGCAGCCAAAAACCTGTCCACCACCTCAGATGTGCAGTCACAATCCAGTCTTTCTACTGATTTTACTGGCTGCCAGATCATAACCTGTAAGGAGGAATAAAGGACTGATTCCCCTTCCCACCATGAAACAAAAGCACAGAAATCTGCCCTTAACTGATTCACTGAATAAATTTGATGTTTGGGGGTTTGGGGTGGGGGGTGGGTTGTGTTTGTTATTGGTTTTCTTTTTTTAAACACAGAAGATTTTAAATGTAGTTACTTTCAAATTTATTTGGAAATATTCACTTGCAAGTTCTTGTGATTATATTTGAGACCAGCTTTCAACACCTAATGTGAAAGTAATGGAGGAAAATATGCTAAAACTTAGCACATGAAAAGGAAATCTCAGTAGGATTAGGGAAATAATCAGTTTGTTAATATACATACAAACCCACAGTAGGTTCCTAGTCAAGTTGAAATTTAAAGCAATATTATTTTTTTTCTCCTTTTCAGTTGGTTGTATTTTCATACTTCTCAAGAGATTAAGTTTTCATTTCCTTGTCCCATTCAGCGCAAAGTCGGAAGAATCCAATTGTATTAAATATATGTATAAAGACTGCTTCTTCCATAAATCTGAATTCTAAATCCAGCTGTGCTTGATTAGAGAAAGATTCCAGCCTTCAGTATGGGCTTTTTTCAGTGGCATTTATTTATTTATTTATTTAAGTACTAAAGCCCAAAAATACAGTTGGCTTGGGTTTTTTTCTAATATTTCACGAACCTGCCAGATTTGAAGAAACATGCATTGCGCAATATCAGCATTATGGGAAATTGAAGAGAATACTCTATTAGATTGAGGCAAGGAGAAGGAGCACAACTTTTCTTGAAACTTATAGTCATGACAGACCCTGAATGTGCTTTAGGGTTATACACTGCAAGGTCCTTGAAACTGAATGGTTGCAGGTTATAGAAATTCCAAATAGGGGCTTTAATTTAGAACTATTTTGCAGATATGGTAGCTGGACTCTCATGCATTAGTATAGAAATAATTAATTTTCTGATGGATCTCATTTTGTTCTTGACATAAATTCATAGACTCCTAGTTTCAGTCCATAAGTAAGTTCTATAAAAGAAAATATTTTTTAGTTCAATGCCTAATAAGAACTCGGCCATTAACTGAATTTTAGACATAAAAATGCTACTTCTGTCACAGGAGAAATTGAAGCCCAGAGTCAACACATATTGATATGCCCCTATTTGAAAGAACGCCAGGCAGGGGAAGGGGAAGGGAGGCTTTTAAGAAATTTTCCTGGAATATGTTTTAGTTTGCTTGTAGATAGTTGAAGTACCTAGAAGCTAAATATAAACAATATAGGTATTAAGCGATTGCATATGTACCATTTTCTAACCTTCAGGAAACCATCCTCGGAATGTACAAACATCCTGATTTTATAGTCTTCGTTGTACTAGACTTAGAAGACATCATCAAGACATGGAAGATTAAATTTTACATGCCATCTTTACCCCATGATTCTTGTAAATGAGCTTTGATGTAGAATTTAAGTGGGGCACTACTATGAAATACTGTAAATATTACTTGCGGGAAATGTGTGCACAGTATTCAAATTACCATTGGTCTTTTCCTCCCCCTTCTGTTATACAAGAAGAGCTCCAGGAACAGATAGATTCTAGCAAACATTACAGCAAAGTAGGCTGAACTAGGTAGAGCTTTTCAAAGAAGACAGAAGATAGTTTGCCTTTATCACATTGTACGTTCCTCAAAATAACATCTTGCACTTCTGTCTCTTCAGCTTTTTTGCTTGTTTGTTTACCTTTTTTTGTTTGGTTGGTTGGTTTTTTTTAAATAACTTCCAGCAACTTTACAATAACATCAAAGTTGCAACAGGTCTTCCATGCAGCTTCAGTAAGGGTTATTTTTGGTAGGGTTTATTTTGTTTGATTTTGGTGGGGTTTTGTGGGAGAGGTTTTTTGTTTGGGAGTATTTTTGTTTGGTTGGGTTGGGTTTTTTTTTTTGAGGGGGATAGAGTTGTGGGGTGGCGTGTCTGGGGTTTTTTTTGTTTGTTTGCTTGCCTTTTTTTTTTAAATGCAAAATTGTCCTCTGAAGCTTCAGGCCCAAACAGAAACTTATAAAGATGACCTTTTGCATCAGTTTCTCAAGCACCAACAGTGTTAAAACACCAGCCTGCTGTGAGCTTTAACAAGCCAAGGACCAGCAGCAACCTCAGGCTCTGATTTAGCAGTTTTCTTATGTAAAAGCATTTTGCCTCTGCCTTATCAAAACTCCGGTCTTTTACTAAGATTTTACACTACAGAATGGGCTTATTTAGTTTTAATTTATTTCTTTCTTGCTTGTCTATTATGTATGCAAATATACTTAATTTCTCTAAATTGATTTTGCATCACAGTAGTAAATTCCATAGGTATTTCCAGCCTAAGTGGTAGTTCAGTTTTTCCCATCACCTAAGTCCAATTCCCTCCCCCCAACAAAATGAAGAAGTCTTTTCTTCTTTTTTATTAAAAAAAAAAAGAAAAATAAAAAAGGAAAAGAAAAAGACTGCATCTTTTAACTTTTACTCTTAATTCTTTTTTTTGAAAGAAAGCAATGAATTCTCCCACATAGGACCCAGGTTGACAATATTAGCACAAGAGCATGATGCTTCTGCACAAAATTGGGGTTATCTATACTCCACCAGTTTGTTTCCAGTGGTGATTTATGCTTACGGTTCCCACAACTACCAGCTGTCCCTTGAGACCTCCACAGGAAAAAGAGAGTAAAGAGATGATGGCTTGTTTTGGCCGAAACCGTTAAAAGACAGTACCTGATTCTTTCCACATGATGGTCCACAGATATGAGGAACACGCTATACCCTACACACATCATGTGGGAGCAACATAATAGACATCTTGCAAGGTCTGAGTCCAAGTCATCTACATCATTCCATAAATATTAATATCAAAGTATTCCTGATCTGGGAGTGATGACAAACAGAAACACTGCCTGGAGTTGAGACTGCTCTTTTTGAAGGTTGGCAAGAGAAATCTGGGGTCTTTTATACCAGTGTCAAAAGATCTAGCTTCTCATCAGAAATAGTCTGCCATGCCTTCTGAAAGTGCAGAATAGTGTTCTTCAAGATACTGAGAGGTGTCTGAAATATCTACAATTCTTTAACAGTAACAGTTGCACAGTAGATTGATACCCGTTTGTTAGTAGGACTAACCTTATCTAGTCTAGAATCACAAAATGGTTGAGGTTGGAAGAGACTTCTTGAAGTCCTCTAGTCAAATCTTCTAGCTCAAAGAAGTGTACACTGCAACTGGGTGCTCAGACCATGTCCAGTCAGGTTTTGAGCATCTCCAAGAGTGGAGACTCTGTAACCACTCTGGAAAATTTGTTCCAGCATTTGACCACCCTTAGAACTAAAAAAAANAAAAAAAAAAAAAACCAAACCTAAAATTTAAAAAAAATCTATCCTGTATTACAGCTGGTGCCCACTGCTTTTGCTCTGTCATCAAGAAGAGTTTGGTTTCATCGTCCTTACTTTCTTCCCGTTCCCACCCGCCCCATCATGTATTTAGACACACATTATCCTCCCCTCTCTTTTCCAGGCTGAATAATCCCAGCTCTCAGCCTCTCATCCTGTGTCTGATGCTCCAAGTATCATATTTTTCATCCTTTATTGGACCTTTTCCAGTTATGTCCATGTCTCTGATACTAGGGTGCAGGACCGGACACAGCACTCCAGATGCTGTCTCACCAGACTGAGCAGAGAACCACCTCACACAGCCTACTGAAAATGCTTTTGCAAATACAGCTTCGGATGCTGTTGGCCTCTTTTGCTGCAAAGGCACACGGTGCTGTTTCACTGTCAATCCATTGCCCACCATGACCACCAGGTCCTTTTCTGTAAAATTGCTTTCCAGTCACTTGGCTACCAGCCTATCTTAGTGCATGGGGTGTTCCTCCCCTGGAGCAGGACTTTGCATTTCCCTTGAATGAACTTCATGAGATTCCCATTTGTCCATGTCTCCAACCTGCTGAAGTCCCTCTGAATAAGACCACAATCATCTGGTCTATCAGTCGCTCCTCCAAGTTTTGTATCATCTACCTGATACTCATATAGGGCAAAGTGGAAGACATTGGCACTGAGGAAAAAGCAGCAGTGTAACATTTGGGAGCTTACTTTTTTGAATTTTTTTTTTTTTAAAGTAGTGAGACTTTAACTGAACCGAAAGTTATAATTGGAAAAGTCATCTTTACCCACTTTCTTTACCTTGTAACAGAAAGAGTTTCAAAATATCTGCAACAGAGTACAATAAAATTAGCAATCTTATTCAAGGAAGTAAGCACTGCATGTATGTACATATTGAGAAGAGCTGAATGGGTTTTATTTGCCTTTGATCCACAGCATCCACAGGATTAAACAGCAGTACCTACACACTTTAACTGATTTCAGTCAAGTAGGTAGTGACAAAAGATAAGATCTAAAGCATTTATCTGTGCAATGTCCACCTGATAGAACAATCTTCCTACTTTATCACTGAAATAGCTGCAAACACTGGCTCTGCATTTCTGACCATTGTGTTCCTCCCCAACCCAAAAATGCAGTTTGCTGCCTTTCTATCAAATCAGAAATTCACTTGTTGAGCTCAATCACGAGTTCACTAGAGTAATCAGAGAATTTTCAACCAACAATGTCCCACATATGGAAAAGGTCTGATTGTACAAACTCTACTAAAAGTAATTATGCTTTTTTCATTCAAAAACAATAGCAAAATTGCTGCTAAGCATTCTATTGTCTGAAACATCATTTGGAAACAATAAAGGGAAAATAAAAGACAAGAGCAGAAAAATTGTGGAAGGAACACTGACATTTATTAAGCATATACCAGCCACCAACAAGCAACTCTTTTTCTGATAGTATAAATGGTTTACTCTTTGTAATCATACAAGACCATTACAGAACAACACAGAAGTTATTGGCAAATAAAACCTGAGTAGTCTGAGAAGATGCCATGCTTCTGAAATAGGCTTCTCTTTGTGGGGTGAGGGGTGTGTGTGAGAATAAAATAGGAGCATAATGAGTAATGGTTCCACTTTATTTAACAACAGAAATGGAGTAGCATATATTTCCATATTTCCAAAAATATTTGGGGGGAAAAAAATGTCAAAAACATGTTTTTATTTAGATCAAATCAAATTGAGGAATTCTTTATCCATTCCAACAACAACAAAAAAATTCTCTTATGAAACAAGAAAGATTTAGGGTTTTTCATATGGAATATTCAATTTGACCTGAAGTGCTTCAATATTTAATGAAGTAAAGTTGGGGCATGGGGGGGGTGGAGGGGGAAGAATCTTACCAAAATGCTAGAGGAAAAGTAAGAAATCGGGTTAGATAAGGACTCAGTAGTGAAGACCACCAAATATGGTAAACAAGATTGGAGCAAACTTATCCAAAAGAGCTTTGGATCTCAGCTTCCCACATGATGATTGTTTTCCATGTTCATCATGCTTCTGAAGAATTTAATCTCTGCTACTGATTTTATTAGTAACACATAATAGAGTCTTCATCTTCACTGAGCACCCTAATCTATAGGAAAGACTCACTTTAAGCATTTTATAAAAACAGGAGGATCCCAAAGAGAAAGGCATGGAAAGACCTGTATTAAAGTAACCAAATTCTTATACAGGATTCAAAATAACTTAGTTAAAAGCCTGGAATCAGAAGAGTTTTCTTAATTCCAGTGGGAAGCTTTAATAATAATCCTGTTTATATCCCCCAAATTTTCTTTAAATTAAATAAATGCTTTGTGTGAACAATTAATTCTGCTTTCAACCTGTCCCCTGAAATATGCAAGCATCTGTTTTTTTCTCACTAATCTTTAGCTACATACTTTTCTTTATGATTTATCAGAAAAAAAAATCCTGATTACGTGGTTCATAGCCTTTTTGTAAATTGAGAAACGCGTGACAAATACATCAAAGTGTATTACTTATTGTAGGCAATAACTGCAAAATTCAGCATCTAAGAGCTACTAGACAGTATGTTAAAGAAGAGAGAGCTCCTAACTAACTTCAGCAAACAGTGGTTATCTTATGAGAATGGGGCTATATGCATATTTGCCAAGACATAAACCCACAGATGTAGTTACTCTTTCTGCATGTCCGAATATTATAAATGCTCCCCAAAAACATTATAAACACTCACCAAAATAACTAAAAGAGATTTCAGGGACACTTTTCTTTCTCATGTCTAACAGGATAACTGATAATTTTCAAATCATTAGGTGAAATTAAAGTTGTGTACCATCAAAACTCCCAGACTATTTATTATTATGACTTGTTTAGAATGTCAAAAAACAAACAAACAAAAGCACACACACAAAAAACCCTCACATCCCCCAAACCCGCAGCCTTTGCTAGGATCTTAATAAATGTGACCACCAATATCAAACTCACCTTGAATCTTGTGGGATGAAAACAGGGTATGATCTTATCTTTTGAAAGTAGTTCAATACTAATCATGTGCTATTGCTAGATTCACCTTGATATTCTTTATTTTTGAAAGTACTTTCATAATTATTCTAGCTCACGTTACCTTAAACAGCGTATATCTTAAAATGCATTTTATATTTATATTGTACTGTTTGGAATATCAGGGATTCAGTTCTGCAATTTATTTTATTCTACTTGGGCATTGACTCTTAAAAGTGCATGTTTGTGGTGCATGCATGCCTGTTGCTAGCAATTCCAGAATCACTGTGTCTTAACAGATATTATGTCAGGCAGATTCTTTTAGTCTACTTCTTTCTCCACTTTTCTTTTTTTCTCCCTTTCCCAAATTGAATCAATTTCTTCGATAACTTTGAAGGGCGTTTGTTTAATTCCCGGGTATAACGATGAGAGCAAGACATCATCATTGACTGAAGTCTATTAGCATACCGTATTTTCAACCCCACAAGTCCTTACCCAATAGTAATATTCTAAGATTTTATTGAGAACACAGCTGAGAGAAATCTTTGGATAGCTGGCTTGCTATACATAGTCATTTCGCGAGATGTACTATGTACCTTACTTCATAACTGATCAGAAAGCTTAAATTTATTCTCCCACATTTTACATAATGATAATAATGTTACTTAAAGTTTAAATAGTAACTTCACACATTTGAGGACACCCATTGGGTCAAATATAATTTTAAATTAACTAGCGCCATATTCTTAGCTACGTCCTGAACTACAGCAGAAAACGGATTTAGTTAGCTTCAGTTCACTGCAAAATGGCAATACTAATGTGTCCTGGTTCCGGCGGGGATAGGGTTAATTTTCCCTGGTACCCCATGCCCTGGGAGCCATGCCCACCCTGAGCTGCCGGGGGAGGGGGCAGGAAGTCGCCGCTTGGAGCGGGCTGGGGCGTCCCGGGTCCGGGCGGGGAGCGGCGGTTCCGTAATCCTGTGTGTATATTCCTCTGTCCGTGTTATTGTTGTTGTTTTCTTGTTCCCTTTGCTGTTCTGTTCAAGCTGCCTTTGTCTCAACCCAAGAGTTTTGCCTTTTTTCTTCCTATTCTTCCCGTATTGGGAAGACCCGAGCGAGCAGCACGTGTTCTTTGTTGCTGTCTGAGGCCAAACCACGACATAATGCCATTTTAAGATTGTAGAGTTCATACACAACACAGGAAGACCTTTTAATGAATGTCATTATAAAAAAAAAAAATATATATTATTCAGATATTCACTTCAATCACCACTAAAGAATAATTTTATTAAAGAGCTTTTAGTGTTTACCAGGTAAGCTTGGTCACACCGAGATTCAGTCATGACCACACAATGATTCTACCCTGTAAGTAGCTGAGCTTTTTCTGAGTTCTGTCTCAAAGAAAGATTCGCCCAACACGACCAGGAATATAAATGGCGGGGGGGTTGGGGGGATTAGGGGGGAATTTAAAAAAAAAAAAAAAAAAAGTTTTCTTTATTGGGGAGAACAAAATCTTCAAACCTCTTTTTCCTCCAAAAAGTTTCAAGAAGCTTACTTTTTCCATTTTTGTATATTACATTTAAGCTTAAAAATAAAAACATACCCCAATTAGAAGTATCCAGCTAAGATAAAGACCTGCACACATGTGATTTTCCGCTGGCTAAGTTCATTAGAAGTGCCTTCCAGATGCAGGAGGTCAGAGACAGCAAAAACAAAGACATGATTTGACATAACTAGGAACAATTTAGTAGAAGCACAAGTTACTCCTTTGAGATTGTCCAAGAGGAAAACCCATTGTCTCAAATAATGAAGTTTTAATTTGGACTTTTGCAGCTACCTATTATTTTTTTCTCCTATTTGCAATAGCCTTAAGTCCAAATCTGGCACCTCCTTTTATTCTGGGCTGAAGAATCTGGTTTTGTACCAACATACAATGCTTGACACTCACAGCTTTGTGACAAGGCAAAGATGAAGCCTTTCATCTTTGAAGACTTTGCACTGTCACAAAGCTATACAGAGAAAGTAGGAAGGAAAGGGGACNAAAAAAACCAAAAAGAAAAGAAAAAACAAAATGAAAACATGGAAAAAAACAAACAAAAAAGATGGAAAGGGAAAGAAAAAGCAATAAATGGATTGGTTGGAATAATAACAGACTGAGGAGGGAAAGATCAAATACATTGCAGTTGTTAAGAAGACAGGTAAACATTCCTGTGATCATTGTGGGAACCTTTCAGTCAGAGAGCAGAGATGTTTGTTACACTGGCAACCAAAAATTATGACTACAAAATAGCAAGTTTCAAGTAGGACCTTCATCACAACAAAATCTAAGGAGTTGCTCTGTTTAAAACAAACCGTAAAATATAAAAGCCTGAGATAGTCTGCAACCACGAACAGCTAGATTTATGAATAAAGTATATGGAAGTTTGTTTCAAGTAATATATTACAATGAAAATATATCACTGTTTAATTCTGGAACTACGTTTTGAAAATTAATATCTTGTCCTTTAGAGCTCCAAGGTTTTATTAAATATCCTGTTGAGTTGACAACAGGTTTTTACTATTTTTAAATTAAGTGTTGAGGTAATAAAACAGATTAGATTTAAAAAATGAAATGTATAGATAGCATAAGTGATATTGCCTTTTTCTTTTTTTCCAAGGCTTGACAAATTTCATAGCCAGAAATTCAAATTGGTCATCCATTGGATACAGAAAACAAAATACTTTCCTTCTATGCCCAGAAGGAAGTTTTCAAAGACCAGTATTTCAATACTTTTGGTTACTTCCACATCTGCAATCTGAGCAATGTAATACTCGATGCAAAATTAAATCATGCAAACTGATTCAGCATCTTCCAATTAACACAGGACAAACAAGGTTGAAGGGAATAAACCCTTTGTATCTGCAATTCTCCCCACCTCTACCAACCATGCTTTAAAAAAAGAAAAAATAATCTACTCAAGAAAGAAAGAGGGCTATATACATATAAATAATCAAAGGCAAGTAAAGTGAATTATGCTAAGCTTTTGACAAGGACATCAAATGGAAAAGAAGATAGCATGTCTCAAATAGAAACAACACTCCAGCTGGGATAGGTTTTACCTTGTTTTGGAAACATTTTCCATTGATCACTACATCTAAACCATCTGTATAACCAATAGTTGATAGCATATAAATGCAGATAGATTGGAGAGATTGGTAAAAATAAGTAAGGACTAGAATACCTATAGCATTTTGTCCATTTTTGAAAAGATGACAGTGAAATTGCTTTTGATCAAAGTGTAAATGTAAATTCCCCTAGAGCTTCCTGGAGAAGGCAAAAGAAACTGTTTATGATCCAATCCATTACCCTGTGTTCATAAATATCTAAATATCTGTTGCAAAATTAGGATGTTAACTGTTAAAAAACATTAATCAGCAGAAGGCTAATATCTTCTTTTCATTAGTATTTCTCAATTTAATTGTAAACCAAATTCTTATTGGGTGCACCCGTCAGTAAACTGATAATACAAGCTAAATGCTCAACAGATGTCTCTAACTGGAAACATAAAATTTTAATAGTCAGTTTCTTTAGTATTTAAAGACTATATTGTTATCAACATATTTTTCATAAAGGAAGTCATGCACTTCTGTCAGTTATATTTATTACACTAAGGAACATTTTAATACAATAATGCAGATGTCTTCATTCCATAAACCCCAATGGTACTTAAAGCTAGGATTTTATTACTTGTGCCTGGGGCCAAACAAAACTATAAACCTGCTGCATTCTAATTCAAATAGTGCTGGTGGAGTTTGCATTTTTGTTCCGTAAATTACAATACAATGTAATCAAATACATGCAGAAATGGTAGTCATGGAAACAGCATTTCCGATTCACAAAATTTCAAGATAAATGAAAACAAAACAAAACAAAACAAAAAACACTGATTTATGAACAATTATTTTTTACTCCAGACTAATGTATTTCCCCTCATAAAGTATATGTGTTAATATTACTCCAGCATTATAGGATATTAAATACCCTTGGATATGAAGCGCTCCTCACACTATTTTCCATTATACCACCTTTTCTGTTCTAACAATGTGCACCATCAGTTGCATCACCTTTGTGTTTCAAACAGACTAATACTGACCAAGTGTTTCACGCAGTAGTGATATATCAAGACATTAAATACATTACAACTGAAGTCTATCATGTTCTTGCTTTGTTTAAAATGAGAGCACACGTAGCACTTGGAAAGCCTCACTAATATAAAGTATCACAAGAACAGGAAACTCCAGTACATTATGATACTTGAAGATATAAAACTTTTTAAAATCATAAACAGTGGAATTCCCAGAGTATTACATTAAAGCACACAAAGTTTTTACATCTAACAAGGCTTTATATTTTTCTGGAGGTTTAAGATGTGTGCTATTTGGTAACACTCATAAGTGGAAAAAATCATAGCTTGCTTTACTAACACTGTATTTCTAGAGCTATTTTAGCAGTGGGGTTTTTTAAGTCTTTTGAACATACTTGTGAAAAATCTTATTATTTAATATTTAACTTGTTAAAACACCAGGGGATCACAACTATGTTGGGTATTCTTGAACTTGGTGCCAAACAGACACATAATAAATAGCAGACTGAGAGACATCAGTTTGACATGTAGTTTGACTGGAGTTATGTAGTGTTACGCTGACTTTTTCATGCTTGTAATAGAGGTATCAGTTCTTCATGTAAGCCATCAAGAAGCCCAGACTGCTTTATAAACCCTGCTACTCATGTTTGCAGTTTCCAAAAGCATAGAAACAGTAAGGGGGGGTGGGGGTGAACGACACCCCTCCACCCTTCTGACCAGTCTTCTGTTACCTAAAGTGAGTAGGAATGGACAGAAGAAAGAACGCAGAGGACAAGACCTCTTCAGAGTCCTTTCTGAAACCAAGTTTTAATGTAGAAAAAGGCAAGCTAGATGTCAAGAGGGGGCATAAATCAATGTTTATTCCTGAAAGCAAAAGTAGGTACCTTTGAATAAAGGATCAGGCTTGCAAGTGCTCTCAGAACATGTGAGCACATACTGGTGTCTAGTACCTTTTTTTTTTTTTCCCCAAACCAGGAAATATCCTTCATTTGTGTGTTCCAACTTGGTGTTCCTGGAACTCTAAAACACAGACTACAATAGAAGCAACTGCTATTATTAAGAAACAGCATATAAACCAGGATAATCCATTTCCAAACACTAAACTTATTCATCGGTCAAAAGGGAATTTTAGTTAGATTCAGTAGAGTAACAGCAAAAAGCAAATAACAGAGTACGTTGCCACCTGTCAGAAGTTGTGCCAACTCTCTAAAGCAAGCTGAGATAAAGAAAACAAATGCAATAAGGGAAAAAAGAAGCTGTGGGGAATGGAAATAATACTTCTATGCAAATACAAATATGTTTTCTATGCCAACTCTAGGTGTACACCCTTCCTTCCTTCCTCGTGGTTTCCATTTTACAGAAGAGTCACACATTCCCTCCCATCCTCCTTCTCTGAATGGTATAGCATCTAATGCTACTCAGCCCAAGTTCTCCCTCATAAAATGTTGAGGCTGCATCTAAATATAAGAGGAAGAGCATTCCACAGCATACTCTTGAGTCCTAATCCCTGCTATCAGCCAGATCAAATACTTGTCTGGAGAGTAAGCCTCTTCTAGTTCATATGCCCAGATTTGTTTCTGAGAGATGCCAAAGCACAGGGATGCGAAGAGTGATCAATGCCTAGTTTTTTTACTTCTGCATGGAGCTGAAATGCAGCTAATATTACTAACCGTGGAGCTGAGGAGTTCAGTCATCAAGCCCACAGTTAAGCTTATAAATAAATATATAGTTCAACTTAACCTTCATCTCTAAATTCTCCTTCAGACATACAATAAATGCTGAATGAAGAACGTTATACAGCAGCATGTTAGGGATGTTCTAACAATATATTATAATATTGGAAGGTAAAGATTCATCTTTCTGTGATCTTTTCTTCTCTTGGCAAGGCTACCAACGATGCCTGCATTTTGATGCAATGGTGGAATTATGTTTCTCATGTTAATAATGGTGACAAGATTGCTAGTAGACCATTTTGATTACTGTGCCATTATTATTCTTTGTCTACTATGAATCTATCTTACAGCTCCCTATGTCTCACCACCGTCAGTACTGTATGCGAAGATGCCAGGGATTACTCTCAGAACTGGAGGTAGTTAGGCTGTGGCTTTAATTCCCATTTTTTATTCTTAGCTAGAAGTGCACCCAGCTCCATACATTTTTCTGGTATATGCTTTATTTTGTTCCATCATTATGCCAAAACATTTCTTGCAGTGGGGTAAAAATTGTTTTTGTGTAATATGCCTTCATATGTAATGAGATTTTTATGAATATATATGTAGTTTTAAACAGACCAAGTTGTAACTCAGGAAGATAAGACTATGTCCTAAAGGAGAGAAAATAGCTTCATGAGTTAACACTGGCTTACTAGCATATGAAAACAGTTCTAAATAAAACACCGTGCCAAGCACTTTGAAAATATCAGAAGTATTAATCTGTTTAAAAATTTCAAACATAAAAGCTAAGAAGATTGATGTACCCATTCTTTTTCAAAATACTTTTCAAATAATTTCTGATTTCCTGCAAACAATTAAAGAATATTCGGAAAACTGAAGTGGGCAGAAGATAAGCAGTCACCCAAGACTTCAATAATCCAAATAGTAAATTAATTAATAAAAATAAATACTTGCATAAGAATCCATCATTACAAATATCATAACTCTTACCTTCACCCGCTCCTAACTGCAGTAAGCAAAACAATGTGGTAGAAAAGCCACACACTTTTCTAAGACAGCTTCTATTCAAGTTGGTTTGGTTTGTTTTTTAATATAGCGTTCTTTTTTCTACTGACTATCAGGGAGTCATTTATTCAGACTTACAACCTTTTGTCTGACTTTTTCATTGGACTTTCATCGCAGCTTCATGATTTAACTATTTACAGCCGTAGTTTAGCTAGCTGAGTCCAGCATTAATTCTTTAGTGGCCAGTAACTCAGAGCAAGCTCCTGTCTATTGTCACAAGTGCATATTATCATCTTTGCTAGTGTGGTGGTATATTCAATAAAAAAATGCTGGTATCTTAGTAAAAAAACCCTGGTATTTTATATTCCTATGTCTACGCTATGCATGCCTTTCAGATATGAGAACCGTGCTACCTACAGTTTATTGATCAAGTGAAAAAAATGCAGCTGCTGACAACACCTTTTTGCCATACGACCTTTTTTGATTTGACAGTGGTACATTTTGATGATCTACTGAACTGCAGTCAACAAGCAGGAAAATACTACTACAAACAAACTCAAGCATGTAATCAAATGTAACAAAGACAGAAATCAGTTCATATTCCCAGATATTTTTGTTCTGAATGTATTTCTATGACTTCAGACTACAATGTTATTGTTAACTAATGCATTGTGTATAAAAGCAGTCATACTAAAATTATATTTATACTGCGTTTTGACAGCAGGTGTTGAGTAACTTATTTTCTTATCATTGTTGCACTAGGATACGCACTATTCCTATGTATGCTATCTTCTAGCTCTCTTTAGGTTTTCCTGTTAAGAAAGGACTATACATTTCACAGCTGACACACATTTACACTAGCAACATTTACACTAGCATCCTGGCATAGAATAAAGGTGGCACCAATCTCATCACAGAAATCCAAGTTGTTGTATTAAGTTACCTCTTTCTGATAAAATAGGATGCCCTGATGTTTTGATATTCAGTTCAAATATTGTGTAACTCATATAGGCTCCACAGAGAGATTATGCATGTTTGATTTAGTGTTCAGAACTGTGTATTTAAGAGCCAAAGGGAGCAGTATATGTTCTTAATTCTGCTTTTTAGTTTGGTGCAAAGGCCTGCAAAACCAGAGAATCTATAACAACCCAAATGCACAGAAAAGCTTTTCTGAGAACTGTTACTGCTAGTAGTGAAGAACATTATCTTTCTGAACTATTTCATGCAGCATACCTCACCTTTATGGTACAGAGTGTATAAGTTTTACTGAAGTCAAGCAATCAGAAAGGACAATGTCCTCTTCCATTATGTTAGCTATCAGTTTTGGACCTTCTGAGTTACGTTCATTTTTTT
>VXBH01000962.1:450444-471496 GCA_013400035.1 Rynchops niger | reverse complement strand
TTTTTTTTTTTTTGCAAGATGCCTTATCCGTTTTCCTTGCAAGATTTTCATTCTAGGATATTCCTGTGACACTGCATGGTCCAAACTTTGGCTGCCATATCTTAGGAGGGAGTGAACCACATTTCTCTTCTGGGATATGTTCCCAGGCACAGTTGAATTTCCAGATGCGAACAAGCACAAAGTAAAGAACAAGGCAAAACTAGCTCCTTGGGCAGAGTATGATCACAGACCTTTTTCTTTACATCTGTCTACCACAACATGTCTTCCACGATATGACAAAGGAAACAGTTTCTCTCCTGAAATTTACCTCCAAAGATCTCTGTAGAACTCATTTGATCCACACCAGCTGACTGCCACATATGAGCAAGGGTGACTGACCCTCAGCCTCCTGCTCCTCAAGGAACAATCCTTCCTGCTGCAGTCTGCTTCTTAAAATTATCAGTGTGGGTTATTGCTACCAGATGCTAAACGACACAAATATTTAACTTAATCAAATCTAAGGAGGCCTATTATGTGTTAAACTTCAAGTCTTTTGATTTTACTGAATTATGTCAGTAAAATTCACCTGTTTGTTCCTGTTGTCAAATGTTATGACCCATAAAACAGAGAACCAATCTGTGTGTTTTCTTCCCATTCCCATAGTAAACAGGCTGCGTTCTTTTTCACTGTTTTCTATTAGTTTAAAATATCACCAGAAAAAATGTCTCTCCTACCAATATCCCACATATTATCCAAAACATAAAAATTAACTGTAGAAACCACTTCCATCATTACCATCAGTTAGCATATCAGGCATAAGAATTAAGCTTGATGAGACAGTTTAAACTTTCATCAAGGTATATTCAGTTTTATGTTGTTTTGTCATGGATTTTCTTTTTCCTAAGAAGTTGTTTAGCAGCAAGAAATAAAAATAATTTAAAAACTTCAAGCCCTCCATGACTGTTGTAGATACTACTTTAAAATGGACCCTTCCACACAGGTGTAATCCATGCATTTGTTTCAGCAATGAAAACATGGAGATTATACATCCTATTTCCCCATCGTTAAGTTGTACCATACTGGTTAGATAACAGGCAACAACAGCCTGCAGAGCTCCTAACTCCACATCACCTGTATGGATTTACTTCAGAGAATGGCACAGGGTAAAATAGTTTCAGCTGAGATTTCAGCTCACAATTTACCCACCAGTCACTTCCCACCAGCTCAGCAAGCAATATCATCCTATTATACGGTTATGGTCTTAAAATGATGCAGTTCCTTTAGGCAAGGGATGTATCATAGATTTTGGTTAAAGTGGTTTTGGCATTTGATTTATAAAACTGCACTGACTAGCTTGAGAGTGGTTGAAAGTAAAAACATCCTAAAAGAATAAAACATTGCCCTTTTGAATATATGAAACCAAACACCAGGAAGGAAAGAACTTAGACTTTTCATTATTGTTATTTAGGAATGTAACTGAGATCAAAATAGACACAAGAACCTGGTGTGTGTGTTAATTCAATAAACTACATCATTCTTTTGACACATTGTATTAATAAGAAGATAGGAAAGAAGGTAAGTTTAAAAGAAAAGCTAATCCCAAAGAAAGCAGGGACATATAAAAAGAAAAAAAAAAATCTTTTGAAACCATTCTCATTTCCTTCAAGCCCATGCTCAATTCTAAGATTTTTCATTTGATCCCCTTTTCACTGAATCAAAGAATCTCAGAATGGTAGGGGTTGGAAGGGACCTCTGGAGATCATCTAGTCCAACCCCCCTGCCAGACCAGGTTCACCTACAGCAGGTTGCAACAGGATCACGTCCAGGTAGGTGGGTTTTGAGTATCTCCAGAGAAGAGAATCCACAACCTCTCTGGGCAGCCGGTTCCAGTGCTGTTACCCTCAAAGTAAAGAAGTTTTTCCTCATGTTCAGATGGAACTTCCTGTGTTCCAGCTTGTGTCTGTTGCCATTTGTCCTGTCACTGGGCACCACTGAGAACAGTCTGGCCATATCCTCTTGACACCCACCCCTTAGATAGTTATAAGCATTGATAAGATCCCCCCTCAGTCTTCTCTTCTCCAGGCTAAACAGACCCAGGTCTCTCAGCCTTTCCTCATAAGAGAGATGATCTAATCAGGGTATAGTAAAAAAAAAAAGGAATAAAACTGAAGATTTTCTTCACAACCTACACAATTCTGTACGCATTTAGGGAGACATTTTTTCAGCACCTTAATTATTCTTATGTCCTTCTCAGTACAGTTCAAGAGCATATTTCTACATTTCTTTATTTGTTTTATCAACACAGCATTGCCAAAGTTCCTTTACCTCAAGAATGGGTTAGAAGTTCCTAGAAATGGAGGTAGGAAAAACAAAGATCCTATATTTTAGAGAAGCACTGTTGTCTCTTAAACTTAAATTGTGATGCCTTCCCAAAAGCTCCATTCCCAGATTGCAAAATCTTCCATGGAATTTTGTGGCCAAGGGATGAATATGGTTGGAAAATGGAAAGATTTCAAAGCAAGTACAAAACACTAATGCCAAAACTATCTGCTTGACAAATGTGTTCTGACAAAGTATCCTTTGTTTGCCTTGTCATCTTTTATTTTTCATTTTTTTTTTCCAGTTTAGAAGTTCTTCAGCTTGGGACTTTGTCTTCATACCTGTCTATAAGGCACCCACAACACCGTGATACATAAATAACATATATTGAATAACAATTAATAACCACCGTCTCCCTTGAAAATCCATGGTGTTATTCTGCTGCTAAATTGAGGTTGACAAAATTAGCGTCAACATGCACACTCATTCTCTCTGACTTCAGAAAGCCCTTGAGAACAGAGTTAGGTAGGATCACTCTGGCCAATGGCTTCTGAGGAAGTGGAGTTGCCATTAGGACAAGATGCTTAAGGGGCGCTTCAGAGAAACTGTAACTCTACAATGATATCTGTGCCTCAAAAGATCTCAGGTCATCCATCAGTTGAGGGACATACTTTTGCCAGAAGGCAAATCTTATCCCCTCACTGCACTCACAGCAAAAATTCAAGAGCTTAAAAAGCATCAGGTTTTGCTTCTCACTGAGTATTACTCTGCTGAAGCAGTAGGCAGCTGACCTATGTACCAGCAGATCTGAAATCACTGCTTGTATTGAAGAGAACAAGAATTTATTCCAGCCTATGGAAACTATTTTAGCTACCTTTTTCATTTTACAGGTAGGATTTAGAATGTTGGTTTGTTGTCTTTTTTTTTTCTTTTTTTCTTTTGAGATAATTCTAATATTTCTCAGGTTCAAAGTGACATCTCTTGTCTTAGAAGTTAACTTATTCTTTGCAAGAGTTGTCTCTTCCATAGCTTTGTGGTTTGTACAATTCTTTGCTGAATATGAGTAAAAAGTGGGTAGTAAATTCTCTTGTTTTCGTTATTTTAGTACATCTTCCAATACAATGAAATCAAGCTCCTTACACTGATTTAGGTATGAGACTGCATAGTTCAGGTATTGTTTTCAGAGAAATGAATGGTGAACCTTTCATGTAGTGAATGTAGTCAAGGAATGCAGTCAAAGGTAATGGTACAATTTTCTTCTTCTCTTACTAATGCTACTATTACGAAAAAGTGATTTTCTATGTCTGCATTTACTAATTATAAGCAGTAAGTAGACACACCTACTCATGCTTTTGTGAAATTTAGTTTCTGACAGTAAAGTCTCAGCTAAAACAAAACATATTCTGAGCTAGTGTAAGCCAACGCAACTGCTCTGCACAGACTGAAACACCCTGACTTAGTTTCATAAATATGGCTACTGCGTCCTTGCTGTGAAGTCTGATAAATCTATGGACTTGCAGTATTAGCAGACTCCACAGTGATAAAGTGGCTTATTGATTCTGGGAACCAGGCTCCTGAGATCCTGGACGTAAGAAAGGCATATCTGTAGTACACCCAGCAGTCTGGAGCACCTTAGGGGGTCCTAGGTCTCCAACTCCCTCTGAAACAGAACAGGAATTTGGAGCCTCTTTGCCAATTTAGGTTCAACATTTTCAGAACATGGATTTCATTTACTCCCAAATATGCTTTTTCTAAAACTCATTGTTTTTGAACATATTTCCCTTTCCTTTGGAAATTATTTAAAACCAAGTAGAACTTTATTCAGTTTTTTTTTTTTAAATTTTCTAATAAACAGAATTTCTGGAAAACAAGACACTATAAATGTCAAGACTACTTTATAATTTTTAATTATAAAATATTTTCAATTTGCTGTCAGAATAATTCACAAGTTATCTGACCTTTACTCATCTAGGAGAAGTGAATTCCACTTTCTTAATGTTGAAAAATGCTAGCAGGTTTTTTGGGTTGTTTTTTTTTTTTTTCTTTTTTTTGGAGGGGGGGGGTGTTTGTGGGGGGGACTTCTCTTGTTATGATGTATATTTTGCCCCATTGGATAGGATCAATCCAGATCTCCCATAGACACATTACTATTAAAGAAAAACACCAAATTCCCCTTCTTTGGCATTGTGTTTAAAAAGAAGGTGCTGTCTCCATAGGTTCTGTCTCCATAGCCTCTCTGAGGTACTGTGTCAATACAGGTGTCGTCAGCCTCAAGATAACTGAGAATTCCTAGCTGCTCGTAGATTTAATATTATTACCCTAAGTGTGTGATCTGGAATACATTACTCAGCATTGCTTTCTGTGTAGTTGTGAGATTTCTCTCTAGCCTGCTTTCCCAACAGATAAAAAATTATATGCTGCCACCATGCATTTCAATTGCCGCAATAAAACATCCTTTGTTGTCCACACAGGTACAGGACAACTCTAACTCAAGAGAAGCCTTCATTCTCTCTCAAAGCCCTAATGATATGGGAAATTATTGCTGTTTATTCTGTACTCCTGAGCAGTTTTCCATGTGAACTACCTGATGTGTGCCACTAAGATGAATGGTCTTTAAAGAGATTCCTGTCAAACCGCCTTTTGAGAAATGATCCTGTTTGTAAAAAACTTCATGTTGGGACACAAATCTCTATTTTAGACCTTATCAGGAACCAGAGCTGCATAACCTGTATATTACATCCTGGCAGAAAACTGTTCTTCATCATAATTTAAGAAATGGATTATGAAGTCACAGGAGCCCAGTAATGGAGTCCTTTATTGTGCCATATAGAGAGAAGTTCTCCATAATGTAAAGATACCACAATGATTCTGATAAAGTTTAATGAGTGTAAAATTAAAACACTTTGACATAGAAGCTGTATATTCAAACCCTATAGCATCTCAGCTAGCAACACCATTTTACAGGGAGCAACTGAAGTGGATTATGTCATATGCAGTGGAGGAACCATTACTTTAGGTTTATAGTGGCATGTTTTCCACAGCTTTATCTTGTTCATGCATATCTGTGGAGCAAACTGACTGCATTTGTGGTATTTGATCTATTTTTCTACATTTTCTGAGCCAGTAGAAATAGATCTCCCCACACTTCCAGTATTCCAAGCAAACTAGAGCTGCAATTTAAAGATGAGAATGCCCTGAAACGTCTTTTTACACCTAAATCCCAACAGGCTGGAATTTGCATATTAGTCAAGCAACAGTTTTAATCCCAGCACTGCCATCTACTGAAGAGATCATTATAATATGTTTTTCTGGGAGATGCACTTTAATACATCGACAAATTATTATCTCGGTAACTGGCTTACTGGATAAATGGAGTTCCTAACCCGATAAAACCAGAAGCTATGCTATACAGCCTAGCAAAATGATCAAATGACCTTAAAATATATATAAATCCAATTATAGGAATGGTGACATTTCAGCAATAGCAAACAGACAAATACTAACTTGATGTGCCTAGGCCTGCCTTGCTCCAATTGAAGGCAAATAAATCCCAGATGAACTAAATGAGAATAGAATCAATTACTGTTTCAAGTTAATAAGACTAGATATTAATCAATTAATTGCTTAAAAAGGCACCCAAAATTAAAAACAATCAGTGTTCCAGACTCTGGAATGTCAATATAAATTGTAGAAGAGAAATATTGCACTGAAAAAAAATTAGTTTTCCCTAAATAAGAATATCTAAATAATAATTTAGGATTGAAAAAATCTTGATCACCTATGGACAAGCTTGACCCTGGGGTATCTGCTAGTTCCTCACCAGATGAATCCATTTTAATGACGGGATAACTCACTATATACGCCTTCTTTCCTTGATGAATCAACTCTTGCATGAAGCACTTCTTTACACTGTTGGTGAACAGATTAGGCCACAAGCTACTGTTTGCATTTATCTATCAGGTCTACTGCACCAGATGGTTTAATGATACCTGACATTTCAAAAATTTCTTCTTGAGGAAGCAAGCTGCAATTTCTGGTGATAAAGTATGGTAGGCCAAACGCTGGTGACAGAGGTGGGAAAGTGGCTTACTGCTTATTTAGTGTGGGTTGAAAACCCATTTTATACAAACATCAAATGAGGTATTTGGTGGTTTTCCTTACCCCAACAGCATGTGTGTCAGGGCACCAAGGCAGCTAGTGATTCTCAGGGGCCAAAGCACTCCAAGCCTGGGGGATCCCCAGAGGGTACCAGGGCAGGACACGTCCCACTGCCCCAGCCAGGAGCAGGCAGCCCAAGGGCAGCAGGGGAAGCCCCAGGCATCAGGCACCTCCCCAGGGATGGGAACCAGCCATGGCAGGGCCAGGACATGGGCCAGAGGGTAGGCCTGGTTTGCCAGAGGCCATGGCTGGGCAGGGCAGAGCTCTGGGGAGCTGGAGATGGGCCCTTCTGGGACATCACAAGGGCAGGGCCTGACAGAGACAGCAGGCTGACATGGAGCCCTGGGCTCTGGGCAGTGTCGGGGGACCCCCAGGTTTGGGCAGGGACAGGCAGGGCTGGGGGATGCCCTCAGGGCCATGGCATCTTAGGATGGTATCTAGTAAGCACATTCTTCCTTTGGAAGTGTTTGTATTCACTGTGTTTATCAAATTCACAGACTAATATTGAAAAAGAGTTAAACAAAACAAAAAAAAAGCTGTGAAAAAGTGTTTAAAGATACATTCTTTTACATCCCCCTACCTCAAATCAAAAACTGAAATATTCCAACTAAGTTTATAGCAGATTTTTAAAAGGTCAGCAAAAGTGTAAATTGAAAACACTCATCATTGATTTTCCCATTGTTTTCAGTCAGTTTTTGGGAGCCAGAAGGACTGCAGCTAGCCAGACCATTGATCGTACTTGGCCAGATCTGGGCAAACCACAGCACAGAATGGCCATCTCTCTGGAAGACCAACACTCTCCCAAGGAACGTGCCAAGCACACTGGAGGGAAACGAGGAAAGGGCCAGGCTGGCTGGCCCACAAATGAGTCTGATGACATCTTTCAATGGGTCAGGAAAAGAAACCCATTCTTAGGAAGCAATGCAGCCTTCACTTCCCACTGGCATTGTTACGAGCGAATTACTCATGCTGGCTATATTTTCAACAGTTGGTAGGACTGGTGAGTCATTTGCAGAGAATGAGAGGAACTAGCATAAAGGGAAAGGTTGTTAACAAAAACAAGAGGGTACAAAAGCCCTTGAAATAAACAGAAACAAGAAAATTAAAAAAAGGAAGTTCTCCGAATTCTGTCCAGTCAATACATTTTTGAGACAAGTACACAAAGCCTGAAATCTTTTACTTTTTTTAGTGAATTGATTTTTTTCTTCTAACTTGGAAACCATCTGTAAATCTATGTCCCTTTTGCCATGTTCTTCCAGTGTCACATCAGGCTGTATTTGACATGTTGAAGATGTTCTTGTTAGGTATTTTTTGTATTGCATGATTTCACAGCTTCCTTCACTCTATTTCCCTATACCTACTTCTCACTGCAATCTGATCAGATGCGTTACAGACCCTGAAATCCCATTTATTTGCTCCCTTATTCACTCTGTGGGTTTTTTTCTTTCTCTCTGTTTTGTTACAACTTTTTTCCCAAGCCTCTCATTCTGTAAATCCTTCTTTTGCACTGTTGGAAAAAAATTCTAGTCTCTGACTCTTATTCCAGTATTTCAAGACTTGTCTCATGTTTTTTTATGCCTAATTTCTCTTCCCCCATGCCCTATCTATCATTACACTAAACAATTTTCAGTCCTATTAACAGCACCTTCCAAATAGGATCCCTGCTTTCATTCAATTCTCTTCTCTTTCCTTCCATGTTCTTCAATTTGTCATTCCATTTCTTGTCTCTTCTGGCATATGCTTATTCCTGTTCCTTTATATTTGCCTGACTTTCAGGTGCTAGAAAGATACACAATGGTAAAAATATCAGTGAAGAAAGTACATCATTGTTTCTATTGTCAGATTAGCTGGTGCTGAAGCATCAGGATACTGTCCAAATGTCACAGACTATAATCATAAATTTTCCATTCCTCTCACCAAGCCTCAAAGAATTAGTATGGTGGATGCCAGCCCAGTATCCCTATCTCTTCACCTATCACCTGTTTCTAAGCAGATGTGGAGTGAATCCTGGATCCAGGATTATGTAGAAATATTGCAGAGGCTCAGGCAGCCCCTGTGTTATAAACCCTTGCTGCTCCCCCACGTGAGTACCAATGGTGAGGGAAAACTAGAGTGTATCAAGAAGGGGGTGACCCTGAAGAGCTTAAGCGGTTAGGTGGTGTCTCCTCAATCTTTCCAGTAAAAGGGAAAGACTCAGGTAGACGCAAAAGTATACTGTGTGTCAATACTTGCCTGTGTGGCTAGTATCCCTTGCAGGGTTTTTGCTTCTATGACCACAGGACCCTCCCTCAGGAATAAGGAACGGTTGTCCCCGTCTGAAAAAGTGGGGCAAAATTATTTTTGCAAATAAGCTTGCCAACTTAATGACAAAGCCTTTAAACAAGATTTTTCAAGGGATGAAAACCCAAACCTGAGAGAAGTGGAATGATATGGGGCAAGGAGTCTGGGTGATAACAAAATAAAGAAGGTTCTCACACATTCCATAAGAAAACAGCAGAACTGGGGACCTATCTCAAGTCCCTGGATGTGAACTCCTCCAGCATGAGGAAAAAAAGAGGGAATTAGAAGTTGTGAGCAGTTACAGGGTAGCAGAAGCATGGGGAGATAGCTCACATGACTGGAGCATTGCAATGGGTTGATACAAGTTCTTTAGGAAGCACAGGTTGGGAATGGAAGGAGAAAAGATTATCCTCTATGCAGGAGAGCAGCTTGAATGCATGAAGCTTTGCCATGAAATGGCCCACAAGCCAGTTGAGGGTTTGTAGGTCAGGATCACAGGGAGGCTAATGAGGAAGTTGTTGTGATGGGTTTCTGCTACAAGCCTCCTCATCAAAAGGCAAAATAAGATGGAACCTTCTTTAGATGACTGAAAGAAGCCTTGCAATCAGGAAGAAGATTAAAAGTATTGATTGGGCATGGAACTAGGAAAGCTAAAACTCTGCTGGCAACTGAAATTGTCAAGGAATGTGAACAGCAAAAGTAAAGACCTCTGTAAGTATATTGACAGGAAGCGATCTTGTGATGAGAATATGGAAGGGATTGCAGTGTCTAAAGCTTTGTTTGCCAAAATCTTTACTGATAAGCTATGCCCCTCAGCTTTCTAGGACTCTGTGCCTAGTGGCAGAAGGTATACCTATGATAGGGAAAGGTTAGTTAAGGGTCAACTGAGCAAACAAATTGGCTATACAGCAGTTCATGACACCACAGAAGGTACATCTGATGCTGATGAAGGAGCTCGGCCAAATCACCTTTCAAAAACTGGGTGATCAGGAGCGGTCCCAAGTGACTAGAGAATGGAAAGCTTCACATCAGTCTTCAAAAACAGTGAGAAAGAGGATCTGTGACATTAGATGCTGGTCAGCTTCACTTCAGTCTCCTGGAAGATTATGGAGAAAATCTGCATGTGGAAGTCATTCACAGGCACATGAATGACAAGAAGATGAATGGGAAAAACCACAATGGATTTACAAAGGGAAAATCATACCTAACCAGCCTGATTGCCCTCTCTGATGACTGACATGTTATCAGAGATGACAGGGGATGCTATTTACCTTGTTTTTATCATGACTTTTGACGTGGTCTCCTATTCTATCTTTGTAGCCCAGCTAAAGAGATGTGGACTAGATGCACAGACTACAAGATGAATGGAGAACTGGTTGAATGAGTAGTAGTTTGAAATCCATTTGCCAGGTGGGTACTAGAGGCTTTCCTCACAGGTGAGTACTAGGGCTGCTACCATTTAATATCTTCATTAGCTACCTGGATGACATGGCAAAATGCATGCTCAGCAAGTCTGTGGATGAAACCAAATATAGAGGAAGAAACTGATACATTAAAAAGCAGGGCTGCTGTTGAGTGGGACTTTGACAGACTGGGCTGACAGAAACTCATAAAATCCTAAACCTGGGATGAAATATCCACATGCAGCAGAATTGTCTGGGACTGACTGGGTAGAAACAAGTTTTGAAGGAAAAAAAAAAACCCAACGAGATCCTGAGGTAACAAATTGAACATCAGTCAGCATTGCAGCCTTGCAGCAATAAAAGTTTATTGCATAATTGGGTGTATTAGCAAGAGCATATCCAGCAGATCAAGATCTTCTATATTTGGCACTTGTGACCACATCTGGAGTATCTTGCCCAGTTTTTGTTTCCCAGGACAGGAAAGGCAGTGACACTGGCGACTAAGTCCAGTAGAGATGGTAAGTTGCCCAAAAGTCTATGGAGATTTTTTTTAATAGATCATTAAATCTATATTATTGAGCAGTTACGTGTAGCTAGGAACTTCTTTTCCAGTCCAGATTCATTCACCTTGTATACTGTTTACAAGAAAGCATACCCTAATTTGCAATCTTTGCTTCAGCACCAGAGTACTCTTGAGATACTGAGTCTGTACTTTGCCATGCCAATTAAATGTTGCCTGAAGTTGTCTTTCACTGCACCTGGCTGCCTTGGGCACGGATAGAATACAGCTGTACAGCCTATATCCAACAGATAACCTGAGCTTGTCTCTTTCTAAGCATGATGTAGATACTTTAAGGCTTATTTACTTATTTTCAGTAAATCTGACAGTCAGTAGTGTGGTAAGAAAGCCTGCTGCTTATGGGTTTAACATGCTAAAATACACTTGCAAATCAACTTTCAATAATTTAGTTCAGAAATAACCTATGAAGCTTTGAAAAACATTGGTGCACGGGTAAAAAAACATGTAACAGGCAAACCCCTTAGAGAAGATCTGGACATGGAAACAAATAAGCAAGGCACGCACATGTGCATACATGTACCCCTATGCTTTTGAAGTTGGTATGTGTGCAAAGAATAGTTAGCGACCTTTTGTTTGTTAGGAGGGTTTCTTCCTTTCACCTCTGATTCCTGAAGACTGTTCTCTCTTTCTTACAAGGTGCTCATGTTAAAAGATCACTCAGGTACTCGAAAATCTGGTTTCTCACTTTTTTCCAGCGCCCTATCACCTATATGAGAGGGTGGTCTATATTTTCTAAACAGGCTGTAAAAGGAAAGGGAGAGATTCCTAGCATCCCTGTTCATATGAATATTTTAAAAGGATTTAAGAAAACAGATAGGTGCCTAGTCACTTAGGTATGCAAATCATGGTCTCTGAGAGAAAAGACTGAATGGGATAAAAACATTTACCAGAAATCACTGATTCATATGCAGACCAATTTTCCATATATTTATTTTTAATTTATTTAGATTTCTATTTTTTCTCAACTAAACTGGATTCTCCTATCTGAGAGTTCTGGCTGCAGAATTGAGAGATGAGATAACTTGTGAGCAGCAAACTAAAGCTGTCATCATTTTGCACGAACAAGGTGGTGAATTAGAAAAGCATTATTTTAAAAAATACTCTTAAAAAATTCAACATTAGGAACTTTTAACATATGAATGAAAGGGTAAGAGAGGGCAAGAGAAGAGAAATGAAAGTCTCTTAGACAAGCAAATGCAGTGGTAATCTCTTCTTCTCTACTGGGTAGTTTTAGCACAGTCCATGTAGTGTAAGAAAACAATAGAAACCATTGCAAAGAAGCAGAAAAATGGATGCTTTCCCTATCCAGGTGAAGTAATTAGGGAAGACCATTTTTACTAGAGAGTCAGGATTAAGGGACAGTTGTATCTAGAGAGATTATAAAGTCTAATGAGAACACACAACTCTCCAGAAAAGTTAGGATAGGGAAGAAGCCAGCTGTTAGAATGTCTAGCTATATCAAATTAAACTCCATCCTAAAATACTCCCACTCGTACTATTATGAACAGGACTGAGAAAATTATGCCGTTGGTAACAATACACAATTTAAAAGGACTTGAAAGATTCCTTTTTAAACAATTTCTTACATATTTTCTCTGGCACAAAATCCTGTAGGAGCAACATAAGTTCTGTGCTGGGTTATCTCTCCTAGTGAACAAATACAAAATTGGAAAACCTTTTACCCTTTATCTACTGAAGTCACTGTATTCTTAGTTTTGATATGTGACAATACAATGCATCTCTATACAGAAAACAGTTACACAAACAAAATTAAGTCAGCATATAAGGATTATTTTTGCTGAACAACTAAGTATAGGGACATATTTTCTCTTTCAGTTAAAATATGTATCACAGGTTTCCCATCCAGTGTCAATAGAAGGACAAACTGAACCTCTAGTCTGTGATACCTCCCTGTTTGATGTTTTGAAGCAATTCCCACACAGCACTATAGGCTCACTTATCATAAAAGCTTTCAACAGAACTTGGGGCACTGGAAGTCTTTTATTAATAACTCTATGCTTCACTTTACCCTAGTATTACCTAAACTGTGGCAGCTCTCAGCACTGAAATGTATACTGCCATTTGCTATTTGCTTTTGGATGTAAGCAAGGATAAACAGTTTTAGGTTTAAAATCACAATAAATAAAACAACAATTAATTTGCTGGGGTAATGCTTTGGGGAAAGAAAGGCCAAACCATATACAAAAAAAAGTCATCTCTGTCCACCCATTCCTAGCTAAAAATGGATGTTTTTCATGCACGTGTACATATATATACTTGTATGCACTTGTGTGTATGTTCACATATAGAGAAATAAAAGCATTTCAAAGAAGTAGTTTCAATTAATTGAAATACATCAGATGTAATGAGAATGTTACATAATAACTACTAATTACTAATTGATGAATTTATGTTTCTGTTGAGTCATTATATCAATATTCTGAACAAAAGAGTAATACAGCTGATCTCACAAAATAATTTAAATTATGAAATTAATTTTTAGATTCTCATAGTAAAAATAGCACTTCACTATTACAATGGAAGAAGCATCAGTCACTAACATTAGTTTAATATTTCCTGAGTTTTGGAGCATTTGTCAATAGGACCTGAATTTCTCTTAATGCAGTTTGTTTTGTTTTGTTTTGTTTTTTTTTAATGCAGAATTCATAATAGTACTCATTATTTGCTTCTCCATGTCTTGGTAGGCCATTATTTATATTATATGTTGTACATGATCTGCAGAGACCTAGCAAGTCCGGCACCTTTATTTTGCTGATTAATAACAGAGGGAATTCACAAAATACTTTAATGTGTGTTATCCAGGAAGAAATAGGTATGTTAGGTATATTCAGTATGTGAAGTGCATTTTCATTATTACACTAAAATAGTATAACATACAATTAGTGGTCTTTGGATTTTATTGATAATGGCTAATAAGTAAAAAGGTCATTAATATGTTGGATAAGACCATAAACATTACTGTTTTGAGAATGGATTTAAAACATGCATTCAAATTATATTTGCAGGGTTTCGATTACATTATCAGAATTATGATTAGTGTTGACATGCATTTAAACTGAAGGATGATTATGGTGTTAACTAAGGGTTTGCACTGGTTATTGTCACTGATTTTTAAAGTGAACAAAATAACAGATCATGACCAAAATCCAAATTCTACAATTTGGGCTAAATATTATTGATGATTTTCATAAGTTCCTCTACAGAGGAACGGACTTTACTGAAGTAAGTAAAACAAGCAGGATTAGCCTCTTTGTTGAAATGACAATATATTTATTTGACTACGGAGCACTTCAACTTTGCTGATACTTGATTATATCGGCTGCTCATCAAAAGGTTTGCCTGTCATCCGCCCAGCCACCTAGTCTGTGTCAAACTACAGTCACAATGGGTACCAATAATTCTCAGGAGTTTATAACTTCTTAATGTGATGTAGTTAACCTCTTCATGTGATCTAGTTAACGTGTCCAGTCCTGTTTTGAGCATTCTAACTGACAAAGCCAAAAGGATCTGCTCCATTAAGAAAATTGGTCTTTTATAATGAATCATTATTATTTACCACCATGATTTAAAATGCGCATGACTCATCTCATCAAACATGATCCTGGAACAACTGTTTGAGACGGTGTGTGCTTCCACATCTAGAAACTGTGTGGTGCCTCAAAGGCATTCCTTGGCCTTTCAATAATAAATGAAAACATGTTAATCAATTGGGTTTTTTTTAGTTATGTATAACTGTTTAATGGACTTCAGCTGACAAGTCATTACCTATGAAAATTACTAAGTATATTAATGACACTGATTTTTGAGTGTCTGTTAATGCTATAAAATTATTTTGGATTGAAGCAGACTATTAATTATAACAGCTATTTTTAAACAACATTACCTGTGATCCTGCCTATTCCAGAAATTAATGTCACATTACAAGGACATGAAACCACTTTCAGCTATTTCTGAATAATTCCATCAGTAAACAAGCCCTTTTAGCCTATCTTCTACTTTGACAGATTGTCCAAGATACAAATTTGGTCAATAAAAACAAAATGTTCTTTTTAAAAGTTAAAAAAGTCACAGCCAACAAACACAATGTAACTTTTAAATGACTCCCTAGTTTCATGTCTCTCTCCTCCTCCCACCCAAAATAAACAGATCCAGCTTGCAAGATGCTGACCAGTAATGAGCGACACTGCACATCCATCACGCCTACTGACTCAGGGGGAGGTAAGAGCACGGAAGTTTTTGCAAGACCGTGTTCAAACTATGGATATAAAACTCAAAAACGCAGAGGAAGGCAACAAAGTATATGATGAGTATTTACCACTCCTGTCGCAGGTCACAGTTTCTACCCTGAAAAAAACACTCTTAAGAAAAACTAAAACAATGGTTCCCCAAAACATACAGGTGAAGATTGTTCCCCAGAAGGGAAACAGTCAGACAGTGTTTTCACAGGAATATCTTATGGTTTTGTTACACAACAGCTTATGAAGAAGTTTGAAAGTTTTTGGAAGGAATATTTTGTTATTACTCCCACAGGAACCAGAGCTGTTATTGTGCCATTGTCCTGCTTCACTACCATATGTGTTTTACACTTATTAGCTCTCACGGTGCCCCTCAACATTAAATTTACACCCACTCTGAATGTTTCCCAATCAATTTATTTATATGAATTACTTTAGATAAGCCTGCTTTTAATGTGCTGGGAGGCTCCTCTAAGTGGTCTCACGTAATATTTCTTGTTGCATTCTACAGTGCTGCCGCCATACATGTTCCCCCTCTAATATAAAATATATCATGGTTATCTACACCTAATATGTATATCAAAATGTCTACTGTTTACAATGACAAGTAGCTTGCACTGTCTATAACTCAGATACAGAATTAAGTAAAAGGGGAAAGGGAAGAAAGGAAAAGAAAAAGGAAAGAAAAAGGAAAGGAAAGGAAAGGAAAGGAAAGGAAAGGAAAGGAAAGGAAAGGAAAGGAAAGGAAAGGAAAGGAAAGGAAAGGAAAGGAAAGGAAACTCCATAATTGTAATTAATGTACAATACAAATTTACTGCCCATTTTCCATTCATTTAACTGTTTATATAGCAGTCCTAACTCTATAGTTTAGCATGAAGGACACCCGAGAAGAAAAGGGAGAGAGGCAGTATATTAGAGACCTTCTTTAAATTCAGAAGAAGATTAGTTATCATATACAAATACTTAGCTTTATAAAATAAGCATGGTCAAAATTACTGGACTTGAAGCGGGGTATTCAGATTCTGCAGCTTCAGTGGCTTAAGAAACTTCTAAGAATATTTCGAATGAAAACCTTGCCATTGGCCTCATTTTGCTTAGGAGAGAGACAGAACTAAGATATCATTGACTTACTCAAGCCAGATGAACTACATAAATGGGACAACAGAAAGTGATTATGGTAGGCAGAATTTCAAAATAAGACTGAGGAAACATAATAGAAACAGAAAAATTGGGACCTTGAACTCACCTCAGTGTCTGTTTTCTTGAGAGACATGATCAAGTTTTAAACACAAAAACTCAGATTTAAAAGTAGTTTTACAATATCTACCATTAAGACAATTGTTTTCATAACTATTTTTGTGTTTTAATAGAAAAAGGTTGCTGCTGACTCAGGTTTTATTTCATGTATTTAAACATAGCCCTGTGATACTTTGCAACTAGAAACATTGCAGTCATGCCAATGCACAAGGGGAACTAGAAAATGCAACCAATTAAAAAACAAACCTGAAGTCCATTCATTCAGTAACCAGCAAAGTGAAACGCCAAAGCAAACAAACAACATCAAAGGTGAAAATACACAAAAATATTAGATATTAAATTGGCTTATATTTTAGTCATCTGAGGTATCATAAGCATCACAGATAAGGGTTTTTTTTTAAGAATATATGACTTTAATTGACTTTGTCCCTTTAATGATAAATTTACAATGAAAATGACATGTCCACCATAATTTTGAAATACAACATTGCTACCATCGCTTTTCTGCAAATACCTTTGCATTATATTTGTTTGTGGCAGAGGCGTAAATCTGACAAAAATAAATTCTTTTACACATCCACCCTTGTAGGATTAATAGCAAGATGAAATATTTCAAATTAAACAAAAGAAGATTAAAATCATATAAAATAACATAAACATTCCTAAATCATATAAAATAATATAAACCTTCCTCCTGGATCTCCTCAAGCAAGTTTTTCCTCAGCACACCAACCATCATTAAAAAAAGTGAAGAAACAAGATCTGTTTATTGAGAATGAGGCAAGGGATGCAATTGACATTGGCCTGATATTTTACCTCTTGTCGATTTGGGTAATAAGTTTTCCTAACCTCCAGTATCGATGTCAGTCCACCCCCAGAACGCTGAGGGCATTTGGTTTGGCAAGAGCACACGCGGCTAATAAATGCACGCTACCGGCACCGGTGCAACTTCTGGTGCATTTGCTGATCCTCTGAGGCCCCTCTCACAAAGGCTGTCAAAGACACTAGTGGCAACTCCTCCAATACTTGCCACGGACAGGTCAAGTGGAGATGGTTTTATTTAATTTGGAAGAGGAAGAGTTTGCTCTGCCGTCTCTCCATGCTCCCACAATGTGTACTCAAGCATTAGTGGACAAATACATCAAATAAATATCAGATAAAAGCACCCAAAATATGCTTGGTAATGCAAAGAAAGGATATATTTTAGGGTATGGTCAGAGAAGATATTCAAAGCCTCCACTGTTGCTTCTAGAAATGTCAGGACAATTCAGAAATGTCAGTTCCTTTACCGGTTTCCAGATTGTAATTGAAGGATCATGTAGCTCTCTCGCTCTTTCTCTCTCTTTCTCTCTCTCTAAATAGGTCTATAAAGATCAGCTGGAAAGTGCAGACAGAATTGTTCACTGGTTAGCTTTACTTAGAGCTACAGGGTATATATGTGCTTTGTTTTGTCTTATTGATCAATCTAGCTTACATTTTTAGCACACACAAACAAAAATCAGGAAAAATAAAAAGGCGATGAAAAACACGAACAACACAAAACAAATAAGGTTCCAATCGTGCAAATTTTGCTTCACTGGATAAAGCACTTCTTGACACAGTAATGTCCAGAATCCCCCTCCCCCAGAAAAATACAGGACTGACTGAGACTGAAGCCATTCTTTTTTTTCTTTTTTTTTTTCTTTTTTTTTTTTTTTTTTTTTTTTTTTCTTTTTTCCTTAAGGCTATACAACACAAAGAAATAAAGCATGGAAAGAACACCTCATTGGGCTGAATACTTCATTCTTCTGGCTCTGGAGCGAGCCTTTGACAAAGCAATTGTGTGGTCCAAGTTATTTGTCTCATTGGGACAACAACAAGAGAAAGAAAAAGAGGAAAAAATGAAAGAGAGGAAAAAAATAAAAAAGAATAAGAAAGTCAATGATCCCAACAATAAAATCCAAAATTGACTTTACAATCACAGGTACAAATTGCTCAGGTCGATAATTTCATTTCTCCTAAAGATCACTGTCGTCTAAAACTAATTAGAGGCGCAGGTTCCCGAGGAATTGTCAATATTCAAAGCAAATGTTGGAGTTTAGAAGGTTATCATTCTTCTACCGAGACAGTCTGACAGGGTGACTGGAAATATTGTCATGTGCAGCCAAGTTCAGGGTGTCGTTAACGGTTGAATCCTTGCTCCGGCTCATGGATCTGTCTCCTATTTGGACTTCTTTTATAGTGGAAAGACTAAGAAGCCAGAAAAGGTTGAATATTTCCACCCTCCCATGAGGTTACCCCTTTCCAGTTTGAGATGCACTTTGTCTTCTCTTTCCATGTGGAGCAAGACCCCATTGCTGGCTGCTTCTCTGGTGACATCCTGATCCCCTGCAAAAGCTGAAATTACTGGGTAGCCGTTTTGCATTAAACTTACCTAAAAAGTGCAAAGAGAGAGAATCTGAGTTTTCTCAATACTCTCAATGGCTTTTTTTTTTTGCCCTGTGCACATCACTAAACTTTTGTGCAGGTTAGAAACAGGGTTGAATTAAGCTAAGACAATGCATGATTTCTGTCATGCATACAGACCCCTTTAACTAAAATAACCTACAGCCTTGTTCTTCACTTGATGTTTTTGTAAATGCACCTTAGTGTCTCGAAATGAGCATTTAAAAAAAAAAATAATAAGGAAAGACAGCGTCTTCTTTAGATCACAACCCACCTGGATGGTTTGTCTGTTATAGACCTTGACCACGTGGAAACTGAAACTATATATCCCTTTTCTTGGTGCTACAAATATACTGGAAGCAAGATCAAAATGGTTGCCAATATTAACTAATACCTGGAAAGTAAACAAACAAACAAACAAAACAGAAAAAAAAAAAAAAAAAAGGAGAGAAACAGAGAAAGAGAGAAATCAGACCCCACCTTAGAAAAGCACCAGTGAAAATCTGACATGAGGTCCATTCCATGACCAATATTAAAGCCTACTTGAAATGGCATTTGCAGCACAATTAAAAGTGCACTGCAGGGGAAAGGAGCCAGAGTTACAGAGATATTTAAAAAGCATCACAGTTCATAAAACGATTTAGTTACGCAAAAATGATCTCCAAAGCCAGTTAGATGAAGTGCAAATGTCCNGGGGGGTGGTGGAAGGAAGGAAGGAAAGAAAAAGAAGCGAGGAAAAAAATCCCAAAACTCATCAACTCATAATGCAAATGTATGGTTTTTTTAGCTACCACTACTGAAATCAGACCTGCTCTCGAGTTTAATAGGGTATGGAACCAAAGTCGTACTGCACAGAGGGGCGAAGGAGGACAGAGGATGCTCAGCACAGCAACATCTGCCAGCTCATGCCTCTCTTTCCCTCTGGAGGGCTGTGCTGCCTGGCCCGCACTCTCCTCGGGCGGCCGGGGTGGGTCTGCTCCTCCCCGCCCGACAACAGTCTTAATTTGTCATATATTCCCATGTCTTTTGAAACAAAGAAAAAGAGACAGAGCTGAGCCCTCCGGCAGATGTGCAAAGCTGCCTCACTCGGCAGCGGCGGCCGCATCCTGCTCCCGCAGAGGCTGGCGGTGCGGAGACCGCCGATTTGACGGGGATCCATCCCCGGTTCATCCGCTCGCTCCCTTTCCAGGCTCCAGCGACGAGCAGCCCGATTTGACTCCAAAGGCAGGGGTAACGAGGGGAGAAAAACCCGGGGCCCGTGGCGATCCCGTGCGGCGAGGGGGTGAGACCGAGCCGCCTGCTCCGCCGTGCCCGCCCCCGGGGCGCCCCGGCCAGGCTCAGCTCTGCCGGCTACAACCTCTGCTTTAATGAAGAAAAATACAAAGCGGGAAGAAACAAACCACAAAACAAAACTAAAAAAAGTCCTCCCAAATAGCCAAACCCTATTGTTTCCAAAAAAGGAAAAAAATATTAATCCGTTATAGTGTGAGCACGGAGGGGGGAATGCCTTCAAACTCCTGAGAACTGAGCATTGCGGGGTAAAACCTTTGAAATACACTATACATAAAACAAGATCCTTTTTGTTTTTCCTCTACTGATCTGACTTTATGAGATCTTGTACGCTAGGAATAGCTCTACAAACTCATTAGGAGGGACAGGTAGACAGATGAATGACAGGCGGACAGACNGAAGGGAGAAAAAAAAAATAAAAAAAAAAAAAAAAAAGCAAAACAAAACAGAGAAAACAGTTTGCGTGTGCTAATTTTGTCTGACTCTGCAATACTACTTCGGGAGTCAGAGGCGGTGGAAAAAAAAGTAAATTTCATCGCAAACATCAAGCGGAAGGACGGAGTATGGGCTCCGGGAGGCAAGCAGTGAGGCGGGGAAGGGGCAGGACGACCAGGCCGGACTGTCCGCTGCTCCGCGCGGCGTATGCCGTGCAGGTTAACACCGCTCCGTTATAACCCACCGGGGACACCGTTCGCTTCGTCTGATAAGGCTGGAAACACCCTCTTCTTCCTCAGCCCTCCCTCCCCCGAGAGATGCTGTAACATCGCCAAACGCGCTCGGAACAGGCAGATCCGGCGACTCCCCATCGGTGAACCTCTTGCCCTGAAAATGAGCATTTCCGACGGAGCTTCGAAGTGGGGATGCACACCCTTCCCTCCGGGTGGTCCCTGGCTGCCCGGGGCAATCCTCGGCTGCGAGGAGCCCCCGCAAGCGCCCGAGGCACAAACTCACACTTGAAAACCCTCTCCCTGCTAGCGATGGGGACGGGACAAGAAGTCAGCGTGTCCCTCCCCCCTTACTATTCCACTACCACCCCAGGAAAGCCCCGCAGCCACCTCAAAGAACTTCCCAAACACTTCCCGAGGAGCTGAGCTGTAAGATAGTTA
>VXBH01000962.1:418927-448701 GCA_013400035.1 Rynchops niger | reverse complement strand
GAAAAGCCATACCCCACCTCGTCCCCCCCTTATTTCCACTTAAACCCGTCAGGCTGAGTCGCCCCTGTACAAACATGCCACCGACACGTTAGCGCTTACGGGCCACTGCTGCGGCCGAACGGCGCAGTATCATCAACTGGAAGCTCTTTGGAATTCATAGACTTTAATAATGATGATAATAATAATAAATCACTAAAAAGGACACGTTGTTTGGGGCACTCCAGGCCGTAAGGCTGAGCACCGCATACCGAAAGGCCCCATTCCCGTGCCTGCAGCCCCGCACCCCTGCGCTCGGCGGCGGCTCCCCCGTGAGTAAACGGTTTCATCCCCGGGCCGGCTCCGCTCCCAAACCTGCACCCCCTCCCCGGGACGCTCCTGGCCCGGGACCCGCTCCCAGACCCTTTCCGGGACCGAGACCCGCTCCCCAGTCCGCTGCGCCACCCGCACCCGCTCGCAGACCCGCTGCCCGACCGGGACCCGCTGCCCGACCCGCCCCGGCCCCGCCCGCGGCTCCGCACCAAGAGCGGGCGTGGGGCGCCACCTGGCGGCGGAGCGGGGCGCAGCGCCCTCGGCGGGCCGCGCCGGGCCGGATCGCGGAGCCTCCGGCGCCTGGGGAGGAGCGGAGGGAAGGAGGGAAAGAAGGAGGGAGGGTCGCACCCCGGTAAAGGCGGGATGGAAAAGCCCAAAGGGATTAGGGCGAGGAACTGAGTGGCCGCCCTCGCTCGCTGCCTGCAGGGCCCGGGTGCGCTGCGCTCGCTGGTCCCTCCTGCCTTACGGAGCGGTAATGATGATGTATGTCACAGTCAAGGTTATCATCAGGTATTACCGGCTGCAAATGTTTCTTGTGCCTCAGCTCGTGTGGCTGCTGCTGAGCGGTTAGCGGCAATGTGAGAGAGGGTAAGGCAAAGCTCTGTCAATGAAGTTTTGAGAAGAGGTGTTGCATTTCAATGTGTTTCTCTCCATTGCAAATTGGTTTTCTGGTTGCATACGGCATTTTTCTAGAGATCCTGATACTCAGGCTTCAGCATCTGAAAGGAATATGTCAGAAAACTGCATAAAAATCTAAATGGTAGCTCCTGATATGGAGGAAAATTTGCCAGTGTATCTCTAGTAGTAAAATTACAATCTCATCTATGAATGAACACTCCTCTGTTTCAATCTTCTGTTTTAAGCACAAGTAAGGAACCCCTGCGGGTGTCTGCCTGACGATTTGCACTGAGAAATTAATCAAGCCCTGAAATTGCAGCTAAGCAGTGTGCAGGGAATTCTTAACCTATAGCTCCTTGTTTCAAATGAGAATTTTATACTAAGGCTGAGACACTTGTGTTTAATGGTCTTTTTCCTGACTTCAAGCATGGAGGGATGAGAGTAGAAAGCTGAAAAGTGCTGTGCATTAATAGGATCAGAAATCAGAGCAGGAACTGGTCTGTGGCTGTAAGGCAGTGCCTATTCTGCAAGACAGTAAAATTCCTCCAGAAGAAATCAACACTCAATCTTGCAGGAATCTGGTATACTGGGGAGCTGCTATTATTTCTCTTTACATCAGACTGCTCATTGATTATGACTCTGTTGTATAAACAAGGAATGAAAGCAGAGCCAAAAGATTTGTTCCTTGTTTTATATGACTTATAACATTAGGCCCGGTGGTGAGGGAATGATGGCATGTCATCACTTCTGCGTGCTGCTTTGAAGAAAGATGAGCATAAGAACTAAAGGGAGCTGAAAAGCCCTTAAATCCAATGTGCATCCAGAGAAAAACAGACGAAATCTTGCCTCTCTTTTAACACAAGGAATGAATCCCACACATACAGAAAGCCCCTTCTTACACAGTTAACTAGCAAAAGAATCAGTACAAATCAGTAAAGCATGAATGGAAAGGGGGAATAAAAAAATAAAAATATTTATTTCTAAGAAAATATATAATTATATGACCCTTACAGTGTTTATTAGAAAACAGTTCCATGCATTACTTCTAATTAAATACTGCTTTTAATGGGATAAACCTGCAGCCTTCATGGAGCTATGTAGGTGGAGGAATTATTTCTTCATCTTTCTTTTGTGAGTGGCAAGGCTGAAAATACACAATTTGAAATTATTAATGTAGGAAAATGCAGTTCACTCAGTTACGGAGTGACTTCAGAAAGCACAGCTTCTGAAGTAAATGAGCAGATAAGGTATTTGCAGTCATCTTTCTTGAGCTCAAAGAGTTGGCTGCAGTTGGAAAGGATACTGTGTAATCAAGTTCCTACCATTTTTCATCTCTTTGCCAAGACTGTTAAGAATAGAAACATTTCTACCAGGGACATGTTGAACTTGATGCTGTGGGAGTTTTACAAGAAATGAAACCGCTCGTTTCTTTGGAGCCTTCCCTGAGCTAGTATTCACCTTGAACTCATTTAAGCCAACACCTTCAACAGGAAAAGCTTTTTGTCTCATCTACTAAATCAGGTTATCAACAGAAAGGTATTTTGATCAGCAGTTCCCAAGTGTTTGCCATACATTATTCACATTAATGCCTAACAAAATGGGACAGTTCTTTCCAAAAGAAAATACTTACATATCTGTTCCTGAAATTATTTCAGATATTTGCATGTGTTATCTTGATGTTACATATACGAATACAGAGAAAGAAGAAATCTTCATTTGATGTGAAACATACTTTTGTCTACCCTTAATATTAGGGCAAGTTTCTGACAGGGACACAAAACCACATCCATAATCAGCCAAAGTGTAGAAGACTGAGTCCTCATTTATTAGGCTTCCATTTAAATCAGTAAACATGGATTATGTGGCCTTCATAAACAATTTTACTGCAAATCATAAAAAAATGGATTTAATAAATCTTATTCTTTTTTTCTTTAAAACTGTAGCTTTTATATTTATTCTGCTGGTAGAAGTGTAGTCTTCTGTATCTACTCAGTGATGACATCCATATTAACCACAAGTTGAGGTTAAATCAGCAGATGTATATCCACCCTCTGTGAGAGCAGCCCGTGTAAAATTCAACCATCAGTGTGACTAAAAGAATGCTTTGTAAATTCAAATCACTATTTCATTCTCTAATTTACTGGGTCATCGAGGCAGATTATTTTATAGGTATCAGCTATGGTAAAGGGTATCTAACTCTGTTGATAACATGCACAACATTCTCAAGTATATATGACACAGAAAAAAAAAAAAAAAAAAAAACCAAAACAAAACAAACTAATAAACCAGAGTTCATTCACAGAGATACTTCAACTTTTTTATAGTTCCTGAGCCTTACTGCTTCCCACATCAACCAAGGCAGTTGTATTTTTTCCTTCAAAGGAAGATTCATTGTGAGTGTTTCTGAGGTGTCAGGTCTCAATTGCAAAGGGCCTCCCCTCATAGGAAAGTCAGGACTACAGATGGAAAATTTTTCGTGACCCACCTTCCTATGGAATATCATGTCTGATATAATTTCATAAATATTTGCATGAGATATTGCATGAAATATATGCATCCTGCTTTGGAGTCCTCAGCACAAGAAGGACATGGATCTGGTGGAGAGGGTCCAGAGGAGGGCCATGAAGATGATAATAGGGCTGGAGCACCTTTCTTATGGAGACAGGAGTTTGGGTTGTTCAGGTTGGAGAAGAGAAGGCTCCAGGCAGACCTTGTAATGGCCTTCAAGTATCTGAAGGGGGCCTATAAGAAAGTTGGAGAGGGACTTTTTACAAGGGCATGTAGTGATAGGACAAGAGGTAATGACTTCAAACTGGAAGAGGGTAGATTTCGGTTAGATATCAGGAAGAAACTCTTTACTGTGAGGGTGGTGAGACACTGGAACGTGTTGCCCAGAGAAGTTGTGGATGCCCCATCCCTGGAAGTGTTCAAGAGCAGGGTGGATGGGGTTTTGAGCAACCAGGGAGGTGTCCCTTCCCGTGGCAGAGGAGTTGGAACTAGATGATCTTTAAGGTCCCTTCCAACCTAAACCATTCTACGATTCTATGAGATTTTACACATTGAAAGAAATGTGTAATTCCTCAAGAACATTTTATTTGTTCTTGTAAAAAGTACCAGAACAACCAAGTCAGCAGTCTCTTTTGGAACATAAAACTTTATATTCTTCCATAAAATATGCTTAATTTCTAATGATTTATTAAATAAATAGTGACAGCATGATATAACAAAACAGAATAATACGTTAGAACAATTTTTTATTGCAAGAATATAATTCATCATAGAGCTCTGATTTAATGCCATTTAATATCAGAATGGATCTCTGAATGTCATTTCTTAGTATTCACAGGTACTTGAATAACACTACTTTTTCTTCAGATGTGCAAACCTACTGAAGCATTGCCAAAGATTGCCTTCAACAAAATTTTTGTGTGACAATTATTTTAGCAAAATATTATTAAATACAGTCTTGTACACCCCGTAGAGATGAAATAGACATGAAATACTGAATAACTGGAGGGGTACCAGGGCTCTTACATATGGTTGTACAGTGATATTTAAATGCACTCTTCTAAGACAAGTTTGTAATGCCACTACCTTACATACTGTACCAGAAACATCTGACAAATAGCTCCTGCAGTGAAATGGCTAGCACTTAGCAACATGCCACTGTACTCTGCTTAATCCCCCTCATTTCATGGAATTTCAGCTCCAGGAGGAGAGGGGATTAATAATTTTTAAGATGAAAGTTATTTTGTAGTGCCTTCTTTCTAATATCATGTTCTGACTCTATCACCAGCCTCTGTGACCAACACATTTTCAGGCCATTCAGGTTTGCTTTGAAGAATTTAGAGATGAAGATGTCACATCACTATAAAAAAAATGGTGCAGAGAGCTTGCTTTTTCTAAACGTATGCTAATCAGAAATGTTCAGATAGTGTGCACGCAGTCACCTATGTGGTCTGTGTGTTCAACACTTATAACCAGTTTCCAAGGTTTGGTGTGTCCTCAGAACAAACTCTGTTCTACAATGACACTGAGCAGCTTTGCTATTGTCTCAATTCCTTCTTCACAGAATAATAGCTTTTAACTAGACAAATGATGACAGCAACCCAGCGTGCCTTCCAAAGACTGAACATTTTTTGTGTAAAAAGAAAAGGCACTTGGGATAAATGTTTACTGCAACACCAGCCAGGCATGGGGCTTGGCCAGTACAAATACTTATTTCTTTTGTATGTAACACCCAGCATTGCTTGTATCCCTAAGTTTTGTGTATTTACTTCCCATTCACACAAACTTGCAACTCGATCTTTTAAAATAGGAAGAGCGTATCTTTAAAATGTAACTCCTAGCTAATAGAATTAAAGACTTCATTTATTTTCTTGCATCTGCAAAAATGTATGTGTCCACCTAATATCCTCCCTCTGAGCCTCTCCACCTAATATTCTCCCTCTGAGCCTCCAAACTGAATTCAGGTACTGAAGACTTTAAATGAAATTTCTAATCAAAAAGTTGCTATAAATGTAGCATGTTTGCAAGTTTTCTTTCAGGAGATCCCTTCAGGATCATAGCCAATATATAAAGTTCTTTGAAGTTTATATATGTTAGATATTACAGATATTATAAATACATAATATCTTATAGATATTTTATATCTCGCAATACATAGATAGATATTATGTAAATGTTAGATACTATAGGTATGTATTAGGTACATATAAATACTATGTGTAAGTTCCATGTGAGAATTGGGAAGAACTAGTGTTTTTAAACTATATTTTTCATTGACTTGCTTGTTACAGGTGAGATGTTTCTATACAATGTCACACAAACGTGAATTCTAAAGCTGAGATATGGGCTGCTTATTTTTTGGAAGAGAAAATCTTAAAACAGGACTTTGAAAGACAACAAAGAGATGCCACAGCCTTCAATTGCATTACCTAGCTTCTCGAGTTCATTCAGCTAGATTTCAAAGCAGGCCTTCCAGTTCTAATTGGAAAACAAAGTTATACTGAATTGCATGTTTTTACTGATGCATGGTAATTTGTATTAGCAGAGAAGACTCTGACATTTCTGAAAACAATCCACAGAAATAAAAATATATGGCATAGATAGAAGATCACATTATTAGTGCTTTCATTTAGTTAGTTCTGAGTTTAGCATTTCAGAATACAAAATCAGGTTTGAAAAGCAATGCTGTAGAAGACTGTCTCTTTAATTAAATACACAGAAGGAAATCTATAACTCTTTAGTTCATACATTTCTTTGCCTCAGTTTTTTGTTGCTTCATTTTTTGAGTCTGCTTGAAAGAGACTTTTTTTTTTTTTTTTTTGAGAAAGCAACTGCTTTGTAAACAGGACCCTGTATGTTGTCTCAAGTTGCACACTCATAACATAGGAATACAAAAAACACTACTTGCTTTGGAAATCTTATCCATTATACAGAGCTGTAACCACTCTGGTAGGGAGCAAAACCAGCTAGGTTCAGCCCTTTTAAAATTAATTTTTCTGAAATAAATAAATCTGTAATGCAACCAAAACACTATTTATAGCTTTAGAGAATTAAAACAGATTTATTTGTTCATCTTTACATGCTCATTCTACCTCAGCACATGACTGCAGAGAACTTTCATGACATTTGGGAGACCCACAAGATTTGAGTCTTAGTTTCCCTCATTGGGTACTGAAGTAGATCTCTGGCTGTTGATGACTCAGTCATGTCTGTTTCTTTCTGCTTTTATTTGTGTCATGTTTTTTCACTTTTCTTTCACCAGAGTTCACTATTTTCACCAATAATTAATGTATCAGTAAGATTTTTTGTCAGATATTTTTAAGAGAATGCTGCTGCTCCGGCTGTAGAACTTCCATTTACTTGAAAAGGGAAAGAACATTCTCATCCAGAGAACACTTACACTCTGATCCCAGCCTACGAAAATGGTATTTCACCTAAGGTGAGCGTAGAGAAAATCTGAAGTAGCTGGTGGACGTTGAAATGTTGTCTGGGATGCAGGAAGATTTACATCCACCCAAGGTCCTTGACGTGAATTATGGATTCCTCACTTCAGTCACAGCTCTCTGCTGCTGTAGGTTTCAGCTCCACCACTTACGCCAAAATTTCATATCCCTTTACCTTTCACAGGTTTGTGAAGACTTCTGTTCTTGCCTCATTAGAAATAGTTCTGAATAGCAACCTTTGTCCCCTTTGAAAGCACCAGGATACATACAGCCAGTCCAGATTCAGTCATTGTGCATCAGTACAGCATTATGTTGTTCTCTTCCAGAATCTAAAGCTTTTAACAAAAAAAGGTTTAGCTGTTACGATTGTAGAGATAGCCTCACAAACCATGGCGATAGATGCAATGGCAGCCCTCTGCTGCTTTTAAACAATTGCATTATGAGGTACGACCTGTCCCATTCATCTTAGCAGCTGCTAAATTGGATGTCCCTGAAAACACTTGTGACATGTCACTTCTTTCAGTCCTCATCAAAGCCAGTACGAAAGGAGATGGACCATTACCTGTTGAACACTTGCACAATCCACTGTGAACGAAAGCTCATTTGGGCTGGGTAAGGGCACCTGGGAACACCAGTATTCATTTCTCCTTACAGATTCTCAAAGGAATAGAGAGGGGAAGCCACTGAGAAGCTAGCATATTTGATGTTAAAGGGGTGGAGAGCCAAGCCCAGGCACCTGAGGAGTATATGTCACTGTGTCTGGAATAGTTACCAGCTTTACTTTTAACAGCTTCATTGTAAGAAGAATTGAGAATTAATTTTCTGTCCTGAACTGAACCATTGGCATATATTATTCTTTAGTCATTCCTTGTTATCCTAGGAAGTATTGCTACAGGTGAGAGTTATTTTTGTAAAGTAACTCATTGATCTGTTTGGAAGGTCCTTTATTTGTGTTTGTACCACACCTCTGGGAAAACACATAAACCTCTGATCACACCCTTTGATTTAGGCCTAACTCCCAGAGTAGTAGACCCAGGTAATCTTTCACTGTAAAAGCGCTCACATGGACTGATCTGTGCCTGTCCCAAAGAGTGAGTTCCCAACATATTCTATTGCATAGAAAAATTGTGGCATCTGAAGGCACAGATGAAAAGAAGTGGCACAGAAGCAGTCATTCCCATCACCTTGTACTTTTTCTTCCAGGGAATTGTCAAAACACACAGTACAAGAAAACAACTGTAAAATTTCAGACTTTTACGTTAGGGACTTTGAAGCAGACTTAGCATTTCCAATTCTAATATTCAGGCCTTCACAAGGGATTTCACATCTGAAGCTTTTTCAATGCATTGGACTGAATGACACTAAATTCAGTGACTTTAAATTAAAGAAAAAAAAAAAGAAACAGAGCTCGGATACACTTTTGCCAACTGCAAGAACAATATATATTTTTAAAATAAAATAAGTTTTGAATTGCAAATCATTCCTTTAAGTAGCAATTGCTTTCTATATTATATACATTATACAGTATATAGATATGAGGGAAATTAATGTGCAGATAGCCTGAACTGAAAGTCTCAGGTCTACAAAGATCTACCCTGTGTTTTACTTGAGGCACATAAGCAGTCCCACTGTGCTTTGCTCTTTATGTACATAAACCTTTGTAAGCTTGGAGCCACAGCGCAGGGGGAAAAAAAATGCCAAAAGTGTTTGGTAGCGTTTCTTTTCACGACTTTGTGCTTGCGATGCTCTTGAATCAGTACAATTATTACTTTATTATGCTTTGTCATTGTGATGACAAAAAGGATTTCAGTGCAGCTCTGTAGAGACTGTTGTGCCACGAACATATCTTTCAGATGTCAGGTCTGTTCTGTTAAAAGGCAGAAACTGATTCTGGAGATTGGTTTTGCAATGACTGCAAAGCAGCTGGCATCTCTGTAACTGTCACTTTTCAAGACCAAGCAAAATTCTTTGATAGTTTTTACAGCTCTGCTTAAATGTTGCATGTGCCAATGGCAGATGTGTTTTAGCAACTTACATACTTTTATCTGTGTTGAACTTTCCACAAAATAAGGCAAAACAAAATGGTTATTTCTGTTAAGGGGAGGCATGACTGAGGACACAGCAATGCAATCGCGCTTGAGGTTATCAGCTTTCAAAAGGAAAACAGAGGCTCAGATCATGTGTACTGAGACGCCAGTCCTGAGCAAAGCACTGAGCACATGTACCCCTTTTCCAGTGTTCTGGGGCCTTGTGGCTACACTAAGCCCTTACTTCCCCCAAATCATGATGTTCAGCTTCCTTACAGCTACTGCCAAACAAGGATTATATAAAGAAATTTCCAAATATGATGATAGTAGGTAGGGTTGTTCATGATAGTAGGTAGGGTTGTTCATGGAAGAGCACCTATAACAATGTGTCTAAGGCAGTGTCTCTCTATGCAGTATGTGTACATGCAGTATATATTTATTTTGTTGTTCTGTTTTGTTTTTCTTTTAGTGGCTTTCCTAAGGACTTGATGACATTTTATAGTTTACAATGTGCAGGACTTCATGAACGTGGAATTTAAGGCTACATCAGCACTGTACTTTCAGACCACGTCTAAGCCCATACTTGTATCAAAATCTGCTTCCCATCCACCCTGTCCAGTTGCTAGTGTTTAGGGTCTTGGCTGCACCCTATGTAGGTGTATGTAGGCCTAGAAAGACACTAGTCAGAGCAAAGCCAGCTGGCTGTGTTGGGCACTGGAGGACAGTGCTGCCAAGCTGGTGAGTCACAGCTGGGCGCCAGGGATTTCACCTTTTAAGGTCAATCTTGAGAAAACAAGAACTCAACGAACTACATACCCCCCCAAAAAATATGTAAATAATTGATTCCTATCATCCAAAACTGCCTGAAAGCAGACTGAAAAATCAGAATAACCATAAGTATCTCTGTCAGTCTTTTGAAGGAATAATTCTTGATCTGTCAAAAATTACAAACTCACTGCAAATAGTCACAGGCCAGTTGATGGCTGGCTGCTTACAGCATCTGGTTGTTCATTACTGGCTTGTAAGTATAGTGTAACTTACTCAAAGAACAAGCAGTAAATCCTACAAATAACGTGTAAACATTACTTCCCAGTGATACTTAGGTTGAAGTATGACCCCCTATTGCCTCCCCTTTGCTTTTTTTCCCAAATCTGGGCTAGACATTCTATGAAAATTCACCTAAACAAATATTGATTTTCAAATCTGGAAATGTTTTGTCTATCTTCATTTTACACTGTTTCCACCTGAAACACAGTTGCTGCCAGTCATATCTCCTCTCCAACTGCTTAATTTTGACAGTTTATATCACCCTCCTTTTATAGACTTTCCCTAGCTATAATCAGATGAACTACCTCATGAAGCCTTAAATAGTCTTTACTAGTATCCCATGGTTTCTCACAGGGGAAAAAAAAAAATCAAGGTAAATTACATTGTTATGCGTTCCTGCGCAACCTGTTCTAGGTGACGCTGCTCTGGCAGGGGGGTTGGACTAGATGATCTCGAGACGTCCCTTCCAAGCCTATGATTCTGTGATTTTATGATTCTATGTTGTCATGTCGTCATTTCACAAAAGTAAGCAGGGAAATGCAAGATTGAATTCCAATTAGTCTTGAAGCCTAAACAAAGTCTTTTTGACTCATGATGACACCTAAGCCCTTTAATCCATATTTTCTCAGTAGTCAACATAAGATGTAGACTGGATAACTGCAGTGCCAGTATGAAAAAAGGAAAAGGGTATGGCTGCCTGAAAAGGAACAATAGACTTTTATTAAAAGTCATGCAAAGATGTAAATATGGCCTAAATTCAAATTCAGTTAATCACTTCATCACATGCTGAACATTAAGCAAGAAATTCTCACTGGACTGAAAAAAAGTTAAGAAGTCAACTGAGTGGAGCTGGACTGCGCAGGTTTGACTTCTTCAAACACTCTCTTAGACGCTTTGGAACTCCTTCGGCTCCTTGGGCTATAGCTTACATTCATCCATCCATCCTATAGCTGGGACACCTACAAGCCGTACACTGTGAGGACTAAATTGTCATACTCTGCAACTGATTCCACATGGGATACACCTACCTTCCTACGATCGCATGCGTGCACGCATACACACACATAAGCACACACTGTTCTTGAGTAAATTTAACATGTTCTCCAATCTTTTTTTCACGGTGTTGCCCTACAAATATAATCAGACTTACTGGGAAAAATATATATCACTGAGGCTTAGCCTTGGTGTTTGCAGCAGCAGCAACATTTTGAGCACCATTTGCATATCACTATTGCAGTTTGTGAATAATTGCTGGGAGTGCACTAGGCTTCAACATTTATCATTTTTTAATAGTAAAAAGGCCATCTAGTACAATGGGAAATAAATAATACATTAAAAGCCACTGGAAGATTTCTTGATTGTTTTTTTTTTTCATTGATTCATCTATTTTACTCTTTAATTTTTACTGTTTCTCATCCCATTTGTAACACACTATATATCTAAGTAAAGAGGAGAGTTGATATGTATGTCTTTTACAAGCAGCCTGTGACACAGGATAAAAATCATCTTCATCATCATCTTCATGGCTGTCTGAATCCGGATATAGCTAATGGTTCACATAACTAACAGATAAGACCCTCTTTTCAGAGCTCCATGCTCCCATGCAGGAAAACAGTCACTAGACAGATTTGCAACTCCTGGAAACTTCATCACAAACCCCAGTGGTATATTACAGAGGCTTAACTATCTCATAATTGGGATAAAATCCCATAGTATCATACTGATATTTATGTTCTAGTTGTCAGATAATGAAGATTTAAGTTCTGTGCAGAAAAACAAAGCATTAGGCTTTTAATGCAAATTTTTGTAGGTGTTAATATTTACCTTCAGATCCTCCACAATGCAAACTTTCTTTCAATTTTTTTCAGTATGTTTCAATTGGACAAACCATTAAAAGTTGTTTCTTTCAGAATTTTCAAGTTATTTAGATATCAGAATAGACTGAATGTAGAAAGGCAGAGGCTCTGTCAAAAATAAAACAACAAACAGAAAACCAAAACAAATTATGTTTGGGTCATGCACAAGTCTAGAAATAGAGGAAGAGGCTTCTGAAAGCTGGTTATGCACTGAATCATCAGTCATTCACTAGTTCCCATTTTTTGTGTTGTCAGACGGGAGATTGGCTCATGAGGGTACAGACAATAAAGAGGTAACTGTTTATACAAATATTAAACACACCTTTTATACAATCACATGAAATTGTCACATGGAATGAAACTCTGACTTTCAGATTCTTTTAGAGGATTTTATCTCATGATAAGGAGTTTTCCAAGGAAGACATACGTGAATAAGCTTCCCCTAGGCCAAAGCCTATTAAACTTACCTTTCTTTTTTAGAAAATTGGTCAAATTCACTGGAGGCAGAAGAAGACTTCATTCCATATAAGCCATTTTAGCCCTAGATCATAATGAGCTACCTATTCCTCCTTTGGAGCTGGCCAGCTTTGTAGACTTTATGAAATAATGACTGGAACATATAGAAAAATTAATTTGATAATTTATGCCTAAATTTGAGCCCTGCTCAGACTATTAAAGGCATTCCTTATTACAATAGTAATATTTCAAAATATGAAGCACTCCTGGGGTTTAGAGTTGAAGCATCTTTTCTTTCTAATCCTTAGAAATTTCCCCCAATCACCACATATTTTTTACATATCTAATCATTAATTTTAGCTCTAAGAGTCATGAAGGGTGTCCAAACATTAAAGCTTATCAGACTGCAAACACTGATTTGTAATATATAAAGCCTGCACTGGTCCATTGTTGTTCTCTCTAGGATTTCTTTTACAAGAAATAAGTTACAAATGACACAGAATGTTTCTTGCTTCAGAGCACAGATCCTTAGTATTCCCATTCTCCCAAGATGTAATAGATATTTCAGAGAAATGGATAACTGTATCTATTGAACAATTGATTGTAAAGTTTCAACCAATTCTGAGGGTTATTGTTACCTTCAAACCCATAGGTGCCTAGTGTAGAAAGGCATCATTCTCACCTCTTGGTGTCTAGTTGGATTGCCTTAGGTAGCATTCAGGCTGGAGTCAGTCATCTTAAAATATCCTTCTCCATCTTTTTCCTATGTGAAGTATACACGCATGTCATAGACAAAAAGTAGCTAGAATACCTGAGCAACCTAAAGTTAATAAAGAGAAAGAAAAATGAACAATTATGGTGAATACTCATTGCAATTTCTGATTTATGGTGTGGAAAGTAAAATTGATAACAAACTATTTAGTTACAGATATACACAACGTTTTACAATACTTAATACTGCAGATTGTCTCCATATTTGGTTTTGGTTAGTCTAGTATCCTTGAATAGATGTGAGTAGTTCTGCACAAATGTCTGTAAATCATGTAAGATCATATTTAGGTTTAAGTTGTCTCAATGCTTTTTGTAGACCAGCAAAATCTGTAACTCACAGGAGTCCTTTATTTCCTAGAGATTCAAACATGACAACACACTCCAGTTTGAGGACCAAGCCTTCCAGTTGCCTTCATCAGCAGATAGAATGAGTGCCAAGTCAAGTGGAAATCAATTCATTTGGCTTTAAAATGTATTTCCTGTACTGCATCTGGTGTTAATGATTCTCTCAGCTTTTGTAAGGAGAACGGAATAGTAATGAAATGGTAAATATGATAAGGAAAATATAATTTTTCAAATTCTAGGAATGGTGTGTTTTCTCGAATCCTGTTTACTTCTTTTCTTTTATAAAAGTTACATTCTATTGTCCGTCTAAGGTGGCATTGGCATCAAGAGGTGTTCCCCTACAAACTGAGAGCTGTTGCTAACCCTAAATTAATAAGTTAATTAAATGCTTGTGAAAGTGCCAGCCTTAGGGCTGAAAAGATTACTCCTCTGTGTAGAATTCTACCAACATTCAAGTACCAGCAGTATTTCCTGGAAACATCTTACAGTGAAGTCAATAGTCCATCTTGGAGAGGTCACAACTCCAGGGGTCAAATCAGGTTGCCAAGATCTGAATTTGAACACACTGGTGCCAAACAAATGAGGAACGAGGCCACTGAAATTAATCAAGTTGGACAACAGAAATGGAAAAAAAGTAAGGTACTTAGATGTGCCCTAACTATTTTAACCTTGCCATGTGAAGGATCAATATAATTGTACTGAAGCGAGCTAAGCTACGATGTTTCTCACTAGCTGAGGAACTGGTCAATGAATAAATAACTAGATTTACATGGACAGCAATTTTATTTGAAGAGCAAATAGAGCAACAATCAAACTCAGAAGTGTGGATTAGCCACATATTCACTTATTGATCAACTTCTTATCTGAAATCAGTACCACCAATAAGCATTACCAGTTGTGCAACAAGAACATAGTAAAGAATTCTCATCAAAACAACACAGTTCTTCTTAGGTTATACGCTGAAACTTCTCAAAACACAGAGCAAAGTATCCATATAATCCTTACAAAGAATGTGCAAGTTTCAAATTTTGGTATGCCCTGGTCAGATCTAGGATATTCTACTCTCCCAGTGAATACTTATTAATTTAAACAACATGCAATTATTTTGGTCTAAACTAAAAATTACATTTATTTCCCAAATACTAAATTAATGTTTTAGTACTCCCTTCCCCATAACTGCTGATTACTTAAAAAAACACTTTGGTAGTAAAACAAATAGTTTGACTATTGAGGTTGAGGCATGACTCTTGAAGACTATGAGTTGGAGATTAATCTGGCTTTTCTTCTCATTCATGGCATCAGATGTTCTACCAAATTTACTATCTCTAATATAGCCATCCATGGAAGCCACCCACTCTTTCAGTCTCCCATTTGGAGCTTTGATACCTTACACGTACTTCAGACCTCATAAATAGCAAACCCATCTCAGACTTTGAGGTAAAATTGTCTCAAGTAGTATGCCAGAGTTCGGTTTGGGTCCTCTCTGTTGTTTGGTTGTGTTTGGTTTTTTGGTTTTTTTTTTTTTTTTCCCATGGACAGTGCACTTATTAAAATCAAAGGCTAATATTCTTACTTAGGCACAAATACATTTGGCATCTACTTAAGACTTTAATAAAATATGTAGGGACTTTTCCTTTCTCAACCCCTTAGGACCAGTGAATAATGAGTTGACATTTCCTGGTATCTAGTGAACAGAGTTTATTGAAAGAACTAATGAAGAACTACTTATTAAAAATATTAATAACATGCAATGTGACTGACAGCTGTTAACAGTTTAATTTGGAAAGAAGACTAGACAGTGTATTACGTCTTCTGTATAGAAATGGATAATGTCATATAAAGTGCTGTTAAAAATTAAGAAATTATATAGGTTTCTAGTGCAACTTAAGCAAATCCCTTACCATAATTAGAAAGATAGAAGAAAACTTTCCAGAGACAGACAGGAACATACATGGACTCCTTTGATGATAATTCAGATTTAAAACATTCTCCTTAAGAATTGTGCAAGTAATGAAGATGATTCTGAGAACTATAAACTTTATTTCTATGGGATATAATAACATTCGGACTTCCTTGAAATAAAATTTCAGATCCCATTAAGTTACAGTGATATTAAAAGTCCTTCAAAAGGCTGGGGAAAAAAAAAAAAAACCAAAAAAAACCAAAAAAACCCAAACAAAACAGCAATCTAGAACACAAACTAGAGAAATGTTCTGAGATTCCATGCTCTCAAGAGCAGAAGAAATGAAATGCCTATTGCATATTTATTAGTGTGTCTTTACCAGCTACAAAACCAACCCATGAACATACTGACTCAAGGAAAGAACGATTGTAAGTGTGTTCAGGCAAACTCCAAACTGCAGTGTCATGCAGCTTCAATGTGACTCTGAAGAATGCACATTCATTGGAGGGTTGACATTGTTATTTTGTGGCTCACTGCTTTGGTCTGGCTTTGGCAACACACACTCCGTGGTGTTCCCCAAGGGTGACTCTTGGGGATTAGCTCATGCTGGGACCTACGTTAGAGACTGGGGATGTTAACTTGGGTACCTGTATGAGAAAAGATTGCAAAAACATTGATTGCAATGGAAACTGTACCCATTCTGGTCTGGACAGCAATATATTCTTCTTTCAGCTTCTGTAGCCCTTCTGTGTTAATTTTGTTTCTACACAATTTTTAATTTTTTTTTCCCCAGGCAAGTACATAACACCATATGGCTTCAAGGCTACTATGTCAGTATTTTGCGAAGAATAGTACAAAGGAAAGGTCATGAAAATGGTTTTGTCATTCTCTAAATAAAAAGCTTAAATCCTGTTGTTTTTGAAAAGGTGGCAACCCTTCATCTTACACTGTTTTTACTGTTTAAACTTCAAATTCTAGAGAGGTGATGCTTCCTTGTGAATAGAAATAAATGGCTGTATTTATCTGAATTTGAGATTTCTAATTTCCACTAACTTAACTAGATTAAGATAACACCTTCAGGAGCTTCTCTTAGGATTTTTCTTTGATTTTGAAATGCATTGAGTTATTGAGTTATTGGTTGGTTGACCTTGTCTGGATGCCAGGTGCCCACCAAAACTGCTCTTTCACTCCCCTCTTCAGCTGGACAGGGGAGAGAAAATATAATGAAAGGCTCATGGGTTGAGATAAGGCCAGGGAGAGATCACTCACTAATTACTGCCAAAGGCAAAACAGACCCGACTTGGGGAAAATTAATTTAATTTATCACCAGTCAAAATCAAGTTAGGGTAATGAGAAATACAACCAAAAACCCCACCCCTCCCTTCTTCCTGGGATCAGCTTCACTCCTGATTTTCTCTACCTCCTGCCTGCCAGCAGTGCAGGGGGACAATTTCCATGACAATTTCAAAGATCCTGCCATTGTCCAAACTCTCTAAAAGATAGATATATAGACATTCTGACTGAGATGACCACTATTTTTCACTTGTGACTTTAACTTTTTTCCCTCAGATTTGCTTTTCTTTCATTTATAATTAAATGATGACAGTTCATAATTGTAATTACTGTGTTTGGTTTTGAATTTGAGTGTTATTGTAGCATGGCAAAGATATGTGCAATACTAGAATTTTCAAGAGGCATCAAGAGACAATGATGAGAATTCACCTACTATTTCTTGTGCTCTAGATTTGAACAAGTTAGTAATTTTTGCAATAAACTTGCTTAGTATTCAGTAACTTAAAACACCCCTTCCTTTTGTAGGAATGAATCTTTTGAAACTAACTGAAGTGTAGTTTGTTCATTAAGGAAGACATTTCGAGGGACAAAATTTCATTACATTCCAGATCAGTAAGAATTCAGGGACAGCAGGTCTAGTTTAACAAATATATTTGACTTTTCTGCAGATAATAGAGCCAAGTGACAAAGGGATGTAGTTGACATTATTTTGTTTAGACTTTTAAAGCATGTTTTATGTGGCATGACAGATAAAAGCCATTTTGAAAATGAAGTCTCTTGGGGTTATAGGAAGAATAACAAAGTGAATTGGAATGTAGCTAGAGGAAAGAAGCAAAGATCTATGATTTATGTGGTAAACCTGGGCTAAAAGGCAGTCATTTGTGCAGTCCATTAGACCATATTTGTTTGTTTGGGTTTTTTTGTAGCTCCTGAATCTTTTTTCTAGGAGAAAACTATAGAGTTTGTAAATTACATTAATTTGGTTTTAATCCCCACAAACAGTATGTAATTATACATTAGAAACCTAATTCTAGAGCCTAGTGAGTCTGGGTAATCAAATTCAGCATAAGTTAATTAGATGTTGAGTGTCAATGTATTTGATCTTCTTTATAAATACTTATTTTAATACATTTCTATAATAGTGATCGAGAAAAAAATCTTAATATTGTACATTTTTACTGCTCATCTTTATCTGCTTATGTTAAAAATGAATTCAAAATTGTGTTAATAATTGTTTAATAAAAGATGTTAATTCCTTGCCTGCTGCTAGTCACCGGTTAAATTTAATGTGTTGAATTAAGCTGTGCTGTTATGTTTGCTTGTCTTTATATTAGTGTTGTCTTTATATTAGTGTTGAATTAGAGACCAATTTGTGTTTTACAGCTCTAGACAACAGTGTACCTTTCTGTAAATGAGAGGGAAGCTGGAACAGAAGCTGCATAGAAGTCCCTTTTCTTTAATAGAATCATATTTCAGCAGAGCCCTTACATTGATTTTTAACTATACACGTCTAGTTAAGCATATTCCTGATTTTGTTATTTTGACATATTGGTTCAAAGCTGCCTTCTTTTGAAGGAAGACTGACTCTTTAATTGACTATAAAAATTTAGAGCACAAAGCATTTCAGCCCCAAACCAACACACCATGGGAAAGAACAGAGGGTGGAAGAACGACAAGGAGGCTATATTAAAACTTGGTTCTTTGTACTAACAATGCATGTTCAGCTATGTAAATACTAACAGTTACAAAGGGAAATGAAGTCAAAGATTCAAGCCATCTGCTTTCTTCCTCACACATGCTGTAATAAAAATGGAATTTCAAATAACTTTTGCAGCTATGATTAGGAAATATGGGGAATTATTTGGGAGAAAGTTTGTTATTAATAAAGAAAAAAGTTTGTATGTTAAATGACTGTGGAAGTTAGATTTACAGTTTTTACTGAGAACCAAGTGCTTAGCATGGATAGTCCAAGGACACTCTGAGTAAACATCATAAAGCACTTTAACTCAGCATAATTTTTTGGCTTTTCATTACTAAGTCTGGATGACTTGGCACAATATAGTTCTACAACAGGAACTTCAGATTTTGGATCTATTAACAGCACATAAATTATTTATTAAGTTACGGTATATCAGGAGTAATTTGGCAGTTGGCAGGCATCTGTGAGCCATAGATTAATGTAACACCACTATTGTGTCCAATACCTTCTGAGCAATCTATTTCAGACCAGATTGTTTTAACAGACACTCATTTTATTTTTTTACTAAGGACATAAAAGACACTTAAGCTGCTTTGCTTACTTGCTATTGCTCTGTTTATAGGCATAACACTATGTTCTATATTGACTGAGGGACTGAATATGACTGAATTGTTTCTGAAAGCAAAATCACATATGGCTACTTAGCAGAGGAAGGGATTTTCACTGTATGTGAAAATCAGCAACATGGAAACATTCTGGAACAATTTTATCATCCTGTTACAATGGAGTAAAAAGTGGCAGTGATAGCAAGACACACTGTTGTAGACAGCAACAGCCCATTTCTTCAGAATGATCTCATCAGGGAGGCCAGTCTCGTCGAAGAGGAGTGGCTTGCTTCCTGACGGGCTTGTGCCAGACAAAATTTAGCAGGTAAACAATTGTCATTGTGCTAAAAAAAGATTTTCCAATTCTCCCACTGCTTAAAGTCTGCACTTCTACTCTGTATCATGCAACTGCGAAATCAATAGCATGTTGTTGACTTCTCTAGTTGCTGCTGCTTCTCCACTGTAGAGCAATTAAAAGTACTGATAGCCTTTGTGGTTTCTGTTACTTTCTGAAGTACCTTGAACTTCCTAAGCTACCTGACATTTGAGTATCAGTGATATTCTTCCCCCCTGAAATTTGATCTTGTTATACTAGATCAAGAGCTTAGGAAAAACCCGACAAACCTTAGGCATTTTCCTTTTCAGATGTGTTCCAATGGAAAAGAAAGGCTTCAACAGAAGGGCATTTGCCCCAAAATAGCAGCTTTTGCGAGTTTCCAAATAGGCTCTGTCCTTACTTAGGGTCCCAAGTTAAGCCAAGTGAGAGGAACAGATGAGGATATCAACAAGGAGTCGGCTTTCTTTAGGTGAACTAAAAGTTTAGTATGTTGAGTTAGAAATGCTCGGTAGTGTGTTTTCAGTTGCTTAAAATGGTTATGTTTTTTCCATGAAAACACTAAAAGGATTAAACCCCTATGAATACCAAGTTCTGAGTGAGAACTTGTCTTGAACTACCGTTGAATTTAGAAGGGAATGTTACATATCACTGAAATTGTTCACATAGAGTTTTCCCAATTAAAAATAAAGCTGCAATTAAAATATAATACTTTACAGGAAAATGTCAGCTTTAGTCAAATATACTTTGGAAATGCCAAAATTATTCTCATTCAAACTTACATTTAAAACCCCAGCACAACAATTTTAATTTAATAGAAAATAGTATCTTTAAAAACATAATGAAATTCCCAAACTGCACTAACTACCAAAATTCCAAAAATGAAGTGCTACAGCATACTGAGGTTCTGATTAAAATTGACTAGAAAAATTCACAAACAATTAAGTTTTTCTAATAGATTTTTTTTAACTATCTGAACAATCACTGACTAAACTTTTTTTTTTTTTGTAAATTTTTACTGACAGATCTGAATCCATCTCACAACAAAATTTTAGTTCTTATTGAGAAGAGAATTTTCCATAGGACTTGACAGCAGAACACAGCCAGTTCTGTTCAAACCAACACATCTTTGTATCTTATTACATCATGAAGCTGCCAAAATACCAAAAAAAAAAATATTATAATCTGAATATTTTCTATGCATGAATAAAATTCACATCCTTTTTCTGTTGATTCAGTCAAATATAGAAAGATCAGAAATTTCAATAAAGAGATAAGACCATGCAACACTTCTCAAAAAATTAAAAAAAAAAAAACCACAAAACCAAAACCAAATAATCTGTGATTAATTTTTCACTATGACTGATATAGCTGTGCCACCATTATGTTGGTGTTGGCTGATGTATATTCTATTACTCCAATACGTCCTAACTGGGTTTATGTCATAGAAACATACTTGATTTCTCTGCTTACCTGTAGTTAAGAGGAAGTTTGTTACTTCCAAACTAAAATAACTACTGTTGAAAGTAGGTATTGACACAGCAATGGAGCCAGCTCACCAAGTAAATTTTGTGCATATGTTAAATTAACTTTTCAAACAAGTAATAAATAGTTATTAAAAATAGTGATTAAATATTACATATCAGCAATACTTTAAAAGGCAAACCAAAAAAACAAACCACTAAACCTTAAAAAAAAGGAAGAAAAACAGCCCTGCCAGTATTGGTATAGAATAAATGAGGGATAGTCAAATTGTATAGGGTAAACCTGAGAGCTTGTCAGAATAGATGGTAGGTTATGATAATTAACCATACAGTGATGGCCACTCATAGCAGATTGTGGACACCAGTTATGTACTATGATTGACCCCATAATATGCATTTTCTTCCTAATCTACGAAGAGAGATAGCAGGTAGCTAGTCATCAGAGACATGCAGAACCAATTCCAGAAGTGCTTATTAACATGCAATGCTCATTAAGAAATACAGTGATCTTGATAGCATTTTTGTCATTTCATACCAGTCCCATTCATGCACTGACCACAAACAGTTTCTGTTACCCATCTCAACACATGAAAATCTTGATATTTATGGAGTAAGGTAAATGATCTTTCTAAGTCAAGTAAGTCTTTTGATCATTTCCACAGCAGGACAATTAGACTAAAATATGTAATGCTAGAGGGTAAATGGCGAGAACCAGCAAATCTGAGCTCTTTTACACCCTAAATAAAGCTGCAGGTTTAGGTTAATATGATAGAGAAATAACAAGGAACTAATTTTATGAAAGGCAGCAAGGTAATTTGTATGTAGAAACCTAATTATTTTTAGGGTCCTCTCTCTCTCTTTCTAAAAATGCTGTTAATATATAAAAATATACTAATATTTCTGGTCATGGAGATCTTGTTCTCTTTCTTATATTCCAATTTTTTTTCTGTCTTTCATGTTATACAGACTGGCTAGTTTAAAGACACATAATGTTTGCTGTTACAGACACTATACAGACACGCCACCGCTCCAGGGTATGAAACAGTTCATAAATGTTTGGGAAGGGATTCCTGCCTCATGGTTTTTTAGAACATATCACTGCCCCCCAAGCAAAAAGGCCATTCTCTTCTTTTGCTCCTAGAGTACATGAGTGCTAAGAGGCCGGATATCAGAGGCAGATGCACAGCTGTAATTTGGCAAATTTGTATTTCTAGCTCTACTTGCGTGAAAAATCTGTGTTGGTTTTAGGGTTTGTTTGCTTTTTTAGTGGTTTTTTTTTTTTTTTTTTTCATCTCAAAGTATGCCCATCCTGCAGATGTATTATGGATTGACATTTCTAAAATGAACCCCTTGGAGATTAACAAAGCAGGCAGCTGGGAAGCTGGTATATAAATTAAATAATAAAGGTATTTTTGTATTTTTTGCTGAAGCAAATGATGGTTCGTAAAAGTCCACTGTCAATTTTTAAGTCACACTTTTTTGTTGTTTTTTTCTTTGGGGGGTATCGTGTTTGAGTTTTTTTCCCTGTATCCTACTATTATTGTAAACAGTGTCTCAGATTATGGAAATACAAAGAGACGAGAAGGGGGAAAAAGCCATCTTTCTGTTGAAAGAAATTAATGTACTTAGGTAGGCATCATATAGAGTTATTTCCAACAATTTACACTTATCTGATCTGATTTAGAATAACACTTGTAAAACAGACATATTGGTAAAGGACGCCAGAATGAGAATCTCAATGCCTGATGTCCCTTAATTCTTGTCTGTATAAATGTATATACTTTCTTATCCAAACACACTTATTATATTTATCACTGGTTGGAGATATATTTCAAAAATTAAAAAAAAAAAAAAAAAAACAACAACCCAAAACCGAACCACAAACCAACAAAAAAACCCAAACCAAAACAACAAAAAAACAGACTAAAGGAAATACCTCTGGGCAGGGACAGACCAGGAATTGCTGTGTAACAAGGCATCCAAAAGAAGCCCTGGGCAGAAAACAGAAAGAAAATGTTCAGGGAGGAGGACCTGAGTTTGGCAAGACAAGAACTGACAGTTGTGCAGAAATCAGGAACAGAGACAGAATGGGTGAGACAGGAGAAAACAACTCATGGTATAGTGCATTAGGATAAGTTAGAGGAAAAGAAGTTAAGGAAAATAATGTACATGAACATATAAATGAAGCAAACCACTGAACTTTCACCGAAGTGAGTCAGGCAATGGTAACAGTACTAGAGCTCCATCTTGGATAACATACCAGCTTTAGGTATCCCAACTACCTTGTGCACATACTCTTTGAAGGAAGATTCTTTACAACATTCCTGTAAGGGAGAGAACAAAAGATCATCAGATAGGGGTTTTTTTAATAAAAAAATGCTGCTATTTAGGAAAGCTGAATTATTACTTTGCTACTCAGTGATGAAGTACCTCCAGCTTTCACAAACAGAGATAGCCTTTTGCCATTTTAATATTGCACTCTAAACCAAAAGTAGAAAGGTGTGAATCTTGATATTTAACCTAACTCAGCTGAATATTCAGATGACAAGCTAAGTATGTACTGCTAGTGGCAGAATGGATTAAATTTTCAAATTCAGGTACAAAGTGTGGATACCTATCTTACACTGTTTGAACTGCAGATACAACGCCTCTGAATCATCTATCATCTTTTTCTGTCCAAACAGACGAGGATTTAACTTTGCCATGAGGTTGAAATCCATACCAGCGGGAGGCTGCGTTTCAGAAGGCTGCTGCACTTTGTATTATATTCCTTGTTGCTGTCTTTTACATGGCCAAGAGACGGAATCCCCATTTGTCCAGTAAGATTAGAGTGAATGGCTGATCTTGAATATGGAGATCCAGGGGGTAGATAATTTCAAAGGCAGCTAACAGTCCTTGACTCATCAACAGAATGCCAGTATTTAGCCTAATTAAAATATTAAAACTAGTGATATTTGAAGGATGAAGGGAGAATGAAAGTTTTTTATTCCTGAAAAACATTCCAGTAGAGGAGTGGACACAAGGGTTATGTCTATGTCAGCAAGTAGCTCAGTAACAGTGAATCTACCAAGTGAAATGGATGGTGCTAAGGATCCAGTGTCCACACTACCTGTTTTTCATGGGGGTTTACTTTAGACTTGTTTTGGTTTGGTCTAGAGGCCTGATTTCCCAATAGCTGTTGGATAGCATTCAATGTGGTCCTAGAGAACATCTTCCAGAATAGCTTCATCCGAAAGAAGTCTAGCTCATGTACTCCTGAAGCTGCTCTGCTCTGAGAACCAAAGCAGTTAGAAAAGTACAGCTTTCAAAACAATCTAAGCACAGATAGCTTTTCAAGCTAAATTGTTCATGTAGATGCAGCCAGAAGAAGTGAGAGACTCAAACTTGCACTGCAGTATCACTTTGAGGAAAAAAATGTGATTTTTCTTTCTAGCACATGCTTACACTCTTATTACCTTCCTATGTCTGAGAATGAAGAGAACTCTGCTTCCTCTGAAAGACCCAGAAAGGATAAGGATAATGATATTCAAGAAAATGTTCTCTTATCATCTCCATTCATAGACTCCAAGTAGGGCATTTATCTTGAGACAGACTGATGTATTGATTTGACAACCGCTATTTACGATAACAAACACGGTTTTCTCTGACAGGGAGCTGACATCTGCTTTTCTCTGATGGAAATAAAATTATAGGGAAGAGACAAAAAGGAAGTCACTCATGACTCATTGCATTTTCATGACAGCGAATGTTTTTACAGATATCAGAAGGCAGATGCTCACCACATACATTTTAATACATTTAAATTATCATGTCCCACTCCTAAAATCTGTGTGTTTATTGTGTTATCCCCTGAAAGACACCAGGGGCCACATCTATAAATAGCTGCCTGGTTTTGTATACAAAGTGAATATCCTAGAGCAGAACACATAAACCTTAAACCAAAACTCTGGAAATCCAGATTTGCTCCCCATAAATTTAAATAATAATCCCTTCTTTGCAGTTTAATTTGCCTTTTTATTGTATGTATTCCAACAATCATCAGGATGTCTGTACTATATTAACATCAACATCAACATAAAAGCTATAGTTAATCTCATAACTGTTCTTTAAAATATGCAGATTCAAGATCTGTTTATATATTTGACGGTCAGGCAGCCATATCTAATCCATCATAATAGTCCAGGAGGCTATGGTTGCTCTTCTCACTTAGTTTTAACTTTTTGTTACAAAAGTTTGGAAATAAACTTGAAGAAACTGTTATTAAAATATCTCTATTGTTTGAATTTTACTTTTTGTTAATGACTTCCTAGAATTCAGTTTGAGGTCCAGCAACTTTGCATGCAAGGGCCAGAAGGGTCAGATTTCATTTGGTTTTGTCGGTCCAAGAATGAAAGTAGTTTGAGGGACAGGAAGTTGTGACACAACAAGAAGCTGTACTATTTTATAGACATACATTCTTGTGTACAGAAACCTACATGCCTATTGTACCGTACTTATCTCTACACTCTCCATGAAGCAGAGGCTGACTGGACAACAGCAATTCCTGCTTTCTTGATGGGCCTAACCATAGCTTTTAAATCCAGTATGGTCTGGATAATAATGGTCTCCAAAAGTACACTGCTCCTAAACATAAAACAACCATTACATTCAAGAATGCCTTATTTTTTCAGGGATCTGCACAAATAGTTTAATGGTAATCAAGAAATCTGGTTTAGCCTGGTTCCTCAAATCCATTTTAATAAAACACATGCATGGCACTACAACATGATGAACTCTGTCTATGTATGTATAGACCCATACAGACATTTACATTTATACCTTCACATATTTATTTATGTATGTGCAAGCTGTAATATATGTATAAATGTAAGAAATTTATAAATACATATGAAAACACATAAATAATTGCTGAAACCTTTTCTTGCTTCTCGTTTTTTAGACTTCATGAATAATATGTGTGTGTATGGTTGGACTCGATGATCTCAAAGCTCCTTTCCAACCATGAAGATTCTATGATTCTATGATTCTATGATATGATAGGAAACATATTAGTGTTTAATTACTTCCAGGTGTTCAACAATAATTCTTTATACTCTTTAAAACAAAAAGTATTGCAGATTGAATACTCTTTTTTGGAGTTTCATACTTTCTAAGAGCTTAATGCTTTTCAAAATGTCACTGCTCATGTTTTTTAGTTCAATAATGAAAAAGTGCCATTCTGTATTTATTTCAGTATTTCTGAATGTATTTCCATTTTTACTCTTCATAAATATCAGCAAGTAATATCAAAGGAAAATTATGATACGAAACCAGGAAATACTTAATGCTTCAAGAAACATGTGAAAATTGTCCTATGGCCACCTGTGCCCTATTTTCCTGTGTAAAACTTCCACTCTGTTAGACTAAAACAAGCCAAACACAGATAACATGCTTGAAAGCACTGTTTTTACCCCGTGAAAGTCCAAGGAGTTGATATCAGACTTTTTTCTTTAATGTTTTGAAATGAAGTATCATTTGCATAACTAAAATATTTCTACTTAAATGCTGTTCTGAAAAACATTTTGTTTGTTGAGATGTTGAGAAAGTTCCTCAATATGTTACCTCTGGGGATGATATTCTGACTCCACCAAAGTCAAATCTTATATTCACATTGTCAAGGTTGAAGAAGAACTATTATTTTTCCAAAGTTTATATCAGAAGAGAAATACACATTTCTTATACATATTCTAAGGATTTATCTGTGACACAGTCCTGTGATGGTTAAAAATACTAGAACATGTTCAGGACCAAATGTAAATCTCATCATAACTGAATGACTACTCTTTGTATTGCAAAAGAAAAAAAAAAGAAAAAAAAAAGATGACAAAATAGAGCCAAGTATAACTTGTCTATGGAAAAACATCTCCCTAAAATTATTCGTAATATATGTATAACGTTCTGAGATAATGTGAAAAAAAAAAAAACAAACAAACCAAAAAAAAAACCCAAACAAAACTAAACCAAAAAAAGAACCCCAAAACAAAAAAAAACAATTAGTAATGATATACTGCTTCAAAACATTCAGTAACAATGTGGAATGGATAACCGGAAAAATCTTTCTCCAACACACAATTTCTGTTCTGCAATAACCTTACAGTATAGCTCCACTCTGTATGTCAATCAGTGTGTAAAGTCTGATGCAATTATTTTTCCTGTAAAGGAAAAATTCACCTGAGAACTTTTCACCCACCCTTCATTTTTTATGTCAGAATGCACTCCTTTTTGAGTGAGAGATGGAATTGTTATCCAAGTAAAGAGATGAAAAGTCAAGTTTGCCTTTCTACTGCTAATAGTTCTAAGTGGAGGAGCCACGTTATGCTGAAGTACAAGATTGGCCAACAAGACATGTATGTGCATGCCATAGAAGTGGTTGAGATGCAATAATTATACTAATCTCTACAGTCCAACTAGGGGATTCCTACACAATACAATCACTGCAGAATATCAATCAGACATTCAAGTACAACCAGAGCGTGATGAAACGCATTAAAAAAAGGAAAATCCATAGTTATGCATCCATGATTTTAATATGTGCTCAATACATTATTTTTATTAAAATATACTATACATTGGAATGTGGAGCTGTATGCCAGGAAGACTGAGAAGAGCCGGCCTTTTTGGCAGGAATTGTATAGCTAAAATTGCTTCAGTTCACCTATGTGTTTTTTATTTTTAAACTATACATAAGTACACCAGTAAAAAGTAAGAAAACTGACAGATTAATCTAACTTTTCTTTATTTTATGGTACTTTTGTAAACATTCTGCCTACACAGAGATTGTTTGTATCTTAAAATAAGAAAGTAACACCTTAATGTTTCTTTGGTGACCTTTTTGCATCACTGAATTCTGAAAGCCTGTGGTATTTTATGGGTGTCTCTAAAAATATTCAAATCCACACCAAAAAACAACAAACGGAACAAACTTCCTATTGAAGAATAGAGATATATGTCTGTTGATGACTTTACACAACGACCTGTTTAATTTCTGAGCATTTACAGACCTTGGAAGAATGTGTTGGTGTTATGTCTAGAATGAATACAAATTTGTGGTTTAAAATAAACTTAGCAGAATAAGAAAGCACATCCACAGTGAAGTTTCCATCTTGTAATATAATTTTGGTTCAATGGTAAGTCAACTAAGCGCCTGTCTGAGGAGCTCTTATTATTTTCATTTCTTCCAGTGAGAATGTCAACTTTTCCTTAAGGAAATCATGCAGTTATGAAATGTCAAGGCTTCTAGTTTCACCTAAATTATGATAATTTATCTTCCACCCAGTCTCAAAATACACTGTGCTTTCTAGCCAGACAGCTGTGTATAAGAATGTCATCTGACTTTCTTTTTGCCTAAAAAAGAAAAGAAAAAAACAAAACCCCAAAGCCCAACAAATAAAACAAATAAACAAAACCCCAAAACAAACAAAAAAAAACCCAAAACCCAGAGAAGAAAACTCCCAAACAAACCAAAACCTCTTTTAGGGAGTACGCGGTACAAGGTAGATCACTGCTCAGCATGCAGGAAAGCTGGAGCAAGGGATAGCTCAAACTAACTCAGTTTCTTGGCAATGGGTTGGCAAACAAAGAGTGGCATGTCAGTTGGAGTGTGTTAGAAAAAAAAAAATTCCTAGAGAAAATGGGGGAAGACGAACTATAACATTGTGACCGCAGAGCTGGATAGAAAAGGAAATCTGAACTACGAGCTGAGAAACCGCCTTCTGGTGTTTGTCTCTGCTGGGTTCAAAGAAATAGTTAGTATATTGTCTCTAGATCTTCTGTATAAATAAACAGATCTGTGCTAGTAAAATACCCAGATGAATATCTTCTAACAAAAGGCCATCTTCACGAGTTTGAATATTAGTTAAGTAGTCATGCAGAAAGGGAAAATATGTTTTAGCATATAATCACAAATGATTTAGGTTGGAGTGACCTCTGGAGGTTATCTGGTCCAACTTTCTTCTCACACCAGGGACAATTTATATCAGGCAGCTAATCACCTGTATTGTACTATATCACAGTAAAAACATTTTCCTAGTATATAATTCGAATTTTACGTGATACAGATTGTGTTTGTTGCCTCTCATCATGCCACTCTGCCCTTCCAGGGTGAGTTTGCATGCATCTTCAACTATAACTTTTATTAGGCTATATTTTAAGACAGCAATTAGATCTCCCCCTAGCCTTCTCTTTTCAGGATTGAACAAAGCCATTTATCAGTCTCTTCTTGCACTTCATGTGCTGCAGCCCCTTGACCATCTTGGTGTCTCTCTGCTGGATCCACTCCAGCATGTCCATGTCTTTCTTCTTCTGCAGAACCCCAAACCGGACACAGTGCTACAGATACAGTCTCACAAGCACTGGATAGAGGCAAATAATTGCTTCTAGCCTGCTGGTTACATTCTTGCTGATGCAGCCCAGCATGCAGGTGGAAAAGATATCACCACAAGGACACACTGCTGACTCTCGTTTAACTTATGGACCACCAGAATTCTCAAGATCTTTTCTGCAGATCTGCTTCATGACCCAGCATGAATGGTGGTATGAGGTTATTCCTTCCCAGGTGTAGGTTTTCTAATTTTCTTTTGATGAACTTCTTGACATTCTTGTAATTTCACTTCTCCAGGCTGTTGAGAATAGCAGCTCTGTATTCCAGTGTTGACCACTCACCCCTCACCCAGGTTTGGTCCAGTAGCAAACTGAGAAATGCCTCTAGTAACCAACTTCCACATGGACTTTGTAGCTCTGATCACAACTTTTTCAACCCAGGGTTCCAGATAGTTTTGTGGAAATCAAGGTCAAAAACATCCAGGGCTCTCCTTTTGTATAGTGCCAGTAATCTCATCACCGAAGGCAATCATGTTGCCCAGGCACAATTTGCCTTTGGTGAATTTGTGCTGGGTCTTCCCAGTCACACTTGTACTTCCTGAGCCTGGCCGCACCTTCAGCAATCGAATACTGTATGTAACCAGGAACTAGTTCTAAATGGTTTCCTTTGAGCAATATGGTGTTATCTTAGACCTGAACTGCTTTTTTTTCTGTTTTC
>VXBH01000962.1:367732-418894 GCA_013400035.1 Rynchops niger | reverse complement strand
TTTTTTTTTTTAAATACAAAGTCTGAACATTATTTGGAGTAAAATAGTCACTATCTTGTTAGAGCTTTGTGTTATCAATAATGGCCATAATGTGAAAAAGTTCAGCTCAAACTTTTCTCTGGCCTCAACTGCTCTTAGTATTGCTATCTTAGGAATGATTCTTTTTTCCTATGAAAGCCATTATTTCTGAGACACATTTAGCATTTGCTATCTGCAACAAAAGGAAGATGTTCCAGGCAAACCCTACTAGCTTGCACTTTAAATCAAACAGCAAGGTAGGACATATTATTATGAACATGCACTGAGCCTGAAGGGTCCTGAAAAGTGCAACTCAGGTTTTCCTTTTTCCTTCCAATTAAATTAACAGATCGAGGGAGTTTTCTCTCTATCTGACAATAGTGCATATTTTATCTGACAATGTATTTTTTGAGAAAACCACAGTGAAATCCCAGATTGGAATTTTGATTTCTTCTCTTTGTAATGGACTCTGGCTGCTACCCTGCCATATAATTAAGCAAGCTGTCAATATATATTGCAGCCACTAGAGAAGGATACTCTGTCAGTATTTTTCCCAGAAGAAAGGCACATTAGAAGCACTTCCACATCTGACTGAAAAAGGTGGAAACTGGCAAATAAAAAGCTATCTCAGTGCATCACTCTTCTGCATGACTATTGACAACTAAATCTCTTCATTTTTTCTAAACCTACTTGAGATTTTAGGTACCTCCTCAGAGACAAATCAATAAATGTGAAGAAAATTAAATTAATTGCTAGATAAAATTCATTTCGAAAAGTGTGAATGGTGTGACAACTACGATGGGAAGGGAAAAAGATTTTGCGTAAGGTTTGAGCAAGGATTTTGGGCTTAGATGTTTTTTACTTTGGAGAAAGGTCATGAGAAGGACAGATAAAGTAAAACATGTCATTAAGAATGCCACTACATATTTTATAGCCCTTAGCTTAATGACATGGGTTTCTACATGGAATTGGCCACCTTAGTAGCAATAAAAAAGGACAAAATTACTGACTAAACAAAACAAATAAACAAACAAAAAAGGAACAAAATAGTATAGATAAACCAAAGAAGATGAAGGTAGGTGCCTGATTCCTCATAAAATAAAATATCATTGTTAGTAGACACTGTGCAAGCAAAATAAGATTTGTAGATATTCTGAAAAAGACAAAGCACAAACAAGGTTGCAATCAAAGTCCAAGAATGACAGCACGCTCATCTGACAAAACTAATTAATGCATCATTGCTTGTCTTGACAGTTTAATGTTTGAAATCATAGAATCATAGCATACCTGGTTGGGTGGAACCTCAAGGATCAGTTTGTTCAACCTTTCTTGGCAAAAGCATGATCTAGAAAAGATGGCCCAGTACCCTGTCCAGACGAATTTTGAAAGTCTCCAATATTGGAGAATCCACCAGTTCCCTGGGGAGATTATTCTGATGACTGATTGCTCTCATTGTGAAAAATTGCCCAAATGTGTCCAATCGGAATCTCCCCGAGAGTAACTTGTACCCATTACCCTCATCTTTTCCATGTGACTTCTTGTAAAAAGGGAGTCTCCATCTTCTCTGTCGCAACCCTTTAAATACTGGAATATGATGATAAGGTCTCCCCTAAGGAGACCTGAAGGATGAACTCTCCTTTTCTCAAGGCTGAACAAACACAGTTCTCCCAGCCTTCCCTCATGTGGCAGGTTTCCTAGTCCTTTGATATCATCTTTGTGGTCCTTCTCTGGACCCTCTCCAGCCTGTCCACGTCTTGTTTGTATAGTGGGGACCAAAACTGAACACAGTATTTCGGGTCTGGCATGAGAAGCCCTGAGTAGAGTAGGATAATGACTTATCCTTGTTGATGATTCCCTTGTTGATGCAACCCAGCATTCTGTTGGCTTTCTTTGCCACAGGAGCACACTGTTCACTCTTATTGAGCTTGTTGTCCACCAGGACCCCGAGGTCCCTTTCCACAGAGCTGCTCCCCAGTTGGGTACATCCCAACCTGTGTTGCACTCCTGGATTATGTTTTCGCAGGTGCAAGACCTTACACTTGTCCTTGTTGAACTTCATAAGCTTCTTGTTAGCCTACTCTTCCAGCCTATCCAGGTCTTCCTGCAGGGTGTCTCTCCCTTCCAAAGTGTCCACTTTCCCACTCAGTTTGGTGTCATGAGCTAACTTTGTCAGAGTACACTTGATCCCATCATCCAGATCACTTATGAAGCTATTAAACAGTGTTGGGCCCAATATCAGTCCCTGGGGGACCCCACTTGTGACAGGTTGCCAGTTTGAAAAGGAACTATTTACCACCTTCTGGGTGCGGCCTGTCAGCCAGTTCCCCACCCACCGCACAGACCACTTGTCTAGACCGTAGCACATCAGTTTCTCTAGGAGGAGGCTGTGGGTGACCATGCCAAAGCCTTGGAGAAATCCAGGTAGACAAGGTCCACTGCTCACTCCACATCAACCAAGCAGGTTACTTTGTCATAGAAGGCAATCATGTTTGCCAAGCACAATTTGCCCTTCGTGAATCCCTGCTGGCTTTTCCCAACCACATGCTTCATTTGACTTGTGATAGCCGCCAGGAGGATTCATTCCATAACTTTCCCAGGGACTGAGGCAAGACTGATGGGCCTAGAGTATTGGAGTCTTTCAACGCAAGCTATAGTGAAAAAAAGAAAGAGGTCTGTGATTTCATTTTTTTTTTAATTATTACTAGCACAAATAACAAATGCCTGGGTCTGAGAGATGGTGTGTTAACCTCTCTCTACCCTAGAACTGACTCAAGAATCTACCACTGGAGTGTAAATGCCTCTAGTGACTGTAACATAAATGAAACAAAATATCCAGTGTCATTACTGCCATATTAATAAGAAAAGATGAAATCAGATTTGTAACATCCAACAGTCATGAAGGGGCAATATTTTCTTGCCTGTAATATTAACAGAGTCCATACAGATCAAAATAAGTAGAAAGAGTGCAGTTAAAAATGGAAATATTTCTTTTGCTTCTCTAATGAGTATCAGAAGTATCAAAATTCTCTCCTTTACAGTTCTTAAAAATAAGACATTGAAAACCTTCCCCGTGGTAGGCATTCCAAGACATTGATGTATAATGTATCTAGTCCCTGAAAGATTAAAAAGCCTTTCAAATAGCGTATAATTTAGCAAGAGCAAAGGAAATTAGAAATAGATTTTTACCTTATGAATCTAAGGAAATCAGTAAGATACCTTAAGTGAATCCTTCTACAGGAACCTTATTGATTACCAGAAAGACTTTGGCTGTATCATACAAAGAATCAGGGTAGTAATGCTTGAAGTGCATTTTTCTAGCTCATATAAGCATATTATTATGAAATTTGCTCTAGAAGACACAAAATAAAAACAAACAACCCTTTCCCCCATGTGCACAAACCCCAGATAAATTCTGACTGTCAAGAGATATTTAGGTATTTAAAATATGAAAAAATAAATTTACTTTAAGTGTAGTTTTACTGCTTGTACTAAAGTCTCCTCAGACTGACATTTAGCAATTTGAACATCTCAGCTCATGGACAGAAAAATCAGCATAAAGTCCAGTGTCAGGCAGTAAAAGGGAAAGGATCCCAGTGAAACCACGTGTACCTCCTTATCCTGGTATCTGAAGATAAAACCCTTTTATTACTTCTGTATTTTAATGGTTGCATTTATGCTGAAGAAAGGAGGACAAGTATCTTCTGAGGAGTTCAGAAAATAAAAATATGTGACTAGCTTTAGCTAGCTGTTGTAGTAGAATTTGGACAGGACACCATTATAGGCAATTAGTTGTCATTATTAGTACCTGCAAATTAATGTCACAGTAGAGAGTAAGTATACACTGAAGCAAATGAATTATTGTTTGACCTATATTTGGTTTTATTTTCTCTGTAGAGTTCTGAGTTTCATACATGAGTTTTGCCCGTAATTTGAGTTTGATCCACAAAAAGTACTAGAAATTGCATTTTTATATTGTTTGGACTCAAGTTGATCAGTTTGTCAAGGAGTGTAAGGCAGGTCACAAAGTAATACAAATAATTTAGAAATAACAGAAACGCATCATATTAGTTCTTAAACACACTCACTTTAGAGCTAATTTATTTTCTCTCAATAATTTCTTGCAAAATTATGCAAACTCATTACTAAACTTGCATGTTTTCAAAAATGTTATTACAACAGCCACACAGCTTAAGATTTACTCCGTTAACAATATTTAGAATGCTGTACTAACTCTTACAAAATACCAGCCCACAAGGTTCAATGGAAAATGGGTCAGTGGATGGGTATGTATCACAACATGCCGAGAAAGATGATAAATTATTTTGGTTAATAGGTGTTCTTATAGACCTGAGGACCAATGAGGCCAGAACACCTTATCTGCTTATAATCACCTGAAGTTGTTGTTTGTCAGAATATGGAACACTGTCTAGCGCTCTTTGACTTAGAAAAATCTAGTGCTGGTTATCTTCAAGAAGCATTTGGTTCCTATAATCAATATTTAAAGAGAATAAAAAAATAACAATCACAGTACTTGTAAATTTGTGAGAACTGACAACAGCATCCATTGTGTTGTTATTGTATCTCATAATGTGAGGTCTAATTTGTTTGGGGAATGCTAACTCACCAACTTAAAAGAAGTGAGTTAAATTGGTGTAACACTTAATTTAAAACACTTCCAAGTGTGTGTATGTAGCCTTGCCTTGAGTATCAAAAGTTGCAGTAATAATTTAAAATTGCAACAATCCAAACTCATCTCCATTGCAGACTTTAAATGGAAACCATCATCTATCCCTTTGAGTTATTTTTACTATTCCATAAATGCCTCAACAAGTATTCCTGTATATTAAATTAAACACATAAATAAAATCAATAGATTTTTACATTATTAATTTAAAATACATATCAAAAAATGGAGAGTCAGTTCTATAAATAACCAGGGCAGAGAGTTCATATTCCTTAACTTATGAATTATAAATCACAATTGTAGAGCTTAGAGGTACAACACAAAGAGAATGGACAACACAGCTATCCTTCATTTTGAGACTAAGCTACTGAGAAAACCTAAGGGACTGACATCCATAATTATCTCCAACACATCATTGTAACAATATCACAGTTTGTTGGGTTAGCCTTCACATTTGTGAATAATAACCAAGACTTGACTTGATATCTTGAGAACAGATATTCTGAAATAGTTCATACCTCACATCTTTCATGACTGAACCCCTCAGTGCTGTTTTCACAGAATAGCCATAATGTGTTAAAGTTGTGCATTATAAAATACTGACATGAGTTTGCTTTCATTATCCTTTTGGGTATCATCTTTAAAGGCGTGGAAAGCAAGAAAGCAGAACTTTTAGCTTGCAACACTTCTCCCTCTGTCTTCAATGAAAGTTTATAGGCTGAATACTATTGTGCTCAAAGGAAACATGAATGTAAGAAGCACATTAGGGGTTAGCATCATTAGAGTGGTTTTGAAGAAGGCGCTTTTTTATGCTTTCTTCTTTTGCCTTCAGAAAGTACTAAGGGCTCACTGTAACGTAATTTAATAAAACCCCTGGTTACCTTGAGTTATATGGATTATTTATTTCTTTTTTTCTCATCTCCTATTTCTTATCCTGTAATTCAAAGCATTAAAATTCAACAATTATAAGTGTTGCACCAAGACATTGTATCTGAAAGTAGCAAAAACTTCAAATAACAGCAATTTACATACTAAGTTAGGTAGAGACAATGAAAAAAACCTTATAAATTAATGTCTATATCATTATGGCATGAAGATGGAAGGAGTCTGAGTCAGCACAATGCTTTATTTTGCCCTGTGGAAAATTAAGGTCAGCACCCCAATGCTCAGTTTCTAAACCCTGTATTATACTTGTGGCAGAAAAAAATGGCACTTTATAACCAACATCAGTAATCCTAACTATCAACACTTAAAAGCAATTGTGTTAATGAAAGATTCTGTCCATAATATTTATTTATTTTGGTATATATGGTATTAAAACATCTTTCTCAAAGTGACTTTGTTAATACGCAATGTATCGTCTTTTTATAGCTCTTTCAGAGATGATTGGTTTGATCATAAGAGGAGATGTTTTTAATAATGGCACAAGTGTAATGGGACTTTAGGCAGCTATATGACAAGGCTCATTAACGCCATACAATACAAATATTAACATACTACTACCTGAAAAAAAAAAAAAAAAAATTAACTGTATCGTACAAGAAATTAAAGAAAACACAGTCTAGCACAACTGATAAATGCTGCCAGAGCACAAGCTTTCCAGATATCCCAACTATTTCTGAAGTATCAGACCTTATATAGGGTGACAAAGTTCAACTCATTCCTTTCTCACTTCCACTTCAATGGCAGACTTCTTTCTTTCTCCAAAAAATTGTCTTTACTATTTTTTCCTAATACATAATCCCTATCTCTAAGTCTGAAGTTGAATTTGAAATTGCATTTTGGAATAAGCCTTAGCAAACAAGTGAAACCACGACATTCAGTTTTAACACATATACAGTTTTATTCAGGAATTGTTCAAATATCTAAGGTCTATTATGTTAAATGGTCTTTATGATATCTTCAAATGTCAGGAGTATTCAGACTAGTCAGATGCTAGTGTCTGAAGGTGCCATCCATCAGATTTAAGAGTCTAAAGAAAGAAACAAACAAAAGATCATAGCCTCAGTTTCAGTTTCTTTTGTGATTTATCATGCTTCCAATTATTCTTGGCTCCCACAGATTTCATTTTGGGGAACAACAGGAAAAGCAGTAATAACCAGACTGTAATTAAAATGCTGTGAGCACAAAAAATAACAGTAAAATAAAAGGACAAAAACTTCCCCTTATGAAAAGTTTCATACTGTCAGAGGTTGTCTTCAAAGACTTCAAGCCTGAATTCAGGAAAACAGATCTACAAAAGAGACCTACAAAGATATTGTCATTTGGTTTTGAATGACTGAAATCACAAGGAACATTTCCTTTGGTCAGCTCAGAGGGAGAGACAAAGGAATGAAAACAAACACAATATTCAGAGTAGGAAGAGGGAAGAAGTACAGCCGTTGCAACAGGTGCTCGTGGAAACGCCAGTGAAATACTCTGTACAGTTCTGAGTACACAAGGAGTTCAAGCTGGAACATGAGTCGGGAGGGAAAGCCACTGCAGGCAACCTGATTCACAAGAGGAGTTTTCATCTCTATCTAAATGGATGGAACCTGCAGATGAGATAATAAGCCCTGCTGAGATTTTCTCTTTCCCTTCAGAAACATTTATGGTATTGCAATACAACTGTAAAATGTTAACAATTCAAAATAACAGACATTTATTTGGATGGCTAATTTCCAAAAAGTGGAACTTTTTCCTGCATGGTATTTCTTGGGTTTTAGGTAAAATTTCTCATATGCAAGGTAAATTCCTATTCCATTACTGAGATTTTATTACACATAAAATGTGACTTTAGTGAATACTGTAGCAGAGTATTCTCTTCAGCACAATTACACATAGAGAGCTCAGTAGAAACAGCACCACATTGAGAATACTGAGTAGAAGAAACCAAGTAGAAGGTGGTAGCAACTTGGCCATTAAATGTATTTTGAAGGCCCTCTCCAACATGCACGTTGACTAAAAATAATAGCATTAAGCAGCATAGCCTTTTTCTGAGACAATTTTGAGAAACAGACAGACTCTTAAAATGAATTAAATCAAGTTTACATAGTGAATTAAAGAAAATACATTTTACACTTTCTTAAAAAGCAAGTGAAAACATAAGTGCTTTTGAAAGCAAAATAAGCTTTTCTGTAACTCCCAGAGATCAGACCACAGCTGATCCCATGGTTCAGAAAGACCGGAGTACCACTTCTGAGCAATGTGATGGGCCTACGTAAAAAGGAAGGCTATTCCACACTGCAATACAAGATTTTATTGAAAATTCAAGAGTGATGTCATTTTATTTAGGAAAAAAGTCATACTCCGTAACATAGAAAATATGCATTCTAAGAGTTGAAAACTGAATGTTATTAGGGTTAAGAAAAAAGAACAAGCATTTCATTATGTAGAAGAAAAGAGTAACAAGCATATCCGATGGATCACCAAGTATTAAATTCCATTTTCTTACAGCACACAATGTCACATATTTTAGAAGAGAATAATAATGATTCACTTAAGAAAATATTATTTTGCTTAGTAAAACTGGAAAAGAGTGAAGACATGTTAAGATACCTGCTGAGAACTCAAGTGGTACTAAAAAGAAAACTACCGATTCAAAATTCAAAATATTAATAAAATAAGCTTCAATGTGTAAAACAAAGAGACATTTCAGGTGTCTGTGTTTTCTGATAATAAAAGGGATCTAATGTCACTATGTCCTCACTTTTATAAATGCATTCTCTTCCATCTAAAATCTATCTAGAATTAGACGTATTTTGCACAACATGTACTGAAGGCTTATCTACAAACTCATTGCTCCAGTGGTTCCTGAGGCCTATTATATCCATTTGTTCTCATGCCAACATTATTTCTTAGCTCAAAACAAGACTGTTGAGCATGGTTCCTCCTGTCCACACCGTACATTTTTTCAAAACAAGTATATTCTCTCCAGATATTCATGTCAGTACACTCTTTAAGGCATGGAGGACATTATGGCTCACCTCTCAGCTTTCATTAATAGCTGGAAAATGCATTCACAAATCAGTTGTTGTGATTCAGCATTGAAACACACCCGTATCTCTTAGCCTGGATGCTCAGAAATTAGCAGTTCTTCCTTCCCAATGACAAGTAAGTTAAATCAAACAGAATCTCTGCAAAGGGATCATGGGAAAATACCACATCAAGATGAAAAACTCAAATATGAGTAGTTAATAAAACCATCCCCCAATAAACCTGACCTTCACTCTCCTGTTGTACATGACTGGAGAAGTAAATGCCCAGGGCTCCTTCCCACTACTCAGTTTTTACCCACCTTAAAGTTACTGTTCATCCTCTGAAAGCCCAGATGTGGGGAACTAATTATAATTGGCTTCTCCTTGAGGGCTGTACAGTTTTAAAGAATTTTACTACAAAAATGAAGAGAACAGGTTAAAAGAAAGCTCTGCACAGGAGCTTTTAATCCAGATGGTTGTTCAGGGTTGCTCACACATGCACAAGGTTGTGTCAGTCCCCTCTCTGCCACGTGTTATGATCTTTCTGTTGGCTACCCCTCTGGCTGTTCAACCCAGCTCAGACGTTGTATCAGTTTCTTTTTCTCCCCGCCAACCCAACCCAAATCACAGCAAACAAACAAACACCATCACATATTTTATAATAAGTTGGGGCTTTTGTACTGGGTTTTCTCTTGCTAATTAAGGTTTTGTCCCCAGAAGTACTTTCTGTTTCTTGAAGTCCACCTCTTTCTAGGGTTGGGAAATCTTTGCGTATCTTTTCACTGAAATATATTTTTTGTATTAAGGAATGAGAAGTCACCTCTTTCCAAAAGGGGAAATTTTGTTTTGCACAAGGAAAGACAAGCAACCAGGCATTTGGCTTCCTCTGTTTTGGAGCTATTTTCTCTCTGGGAGAATCTGGCACTCCATATCTTTACAATAGAGAAAATTCGCTCAACATGTGCCTCTTTTAAATCTTGGGTGACCCTGAGACTGGTATACAGACAATCAAACAGCAGATCATACTCACCTACACAGAGCCACCGCATCAATTAAACTACTTCATGCACCATATTTTCACAGAATTTATTTTCATTTTTATTACATCTTTTTGGAGAGTACTTTGAGAAGCTTAGTTTAATTTACTAAAGGCTACTACTTTTCTTTTTTTCCCCCCCTGAAAATGTTAGGTATAGAAGAGAGACCAAAGAGAAAGCTGGAACATCTGCTCTAAGTGGGGACTTACCATCATAGCTATAGACTGTCAAATGGAAAGAAATCCAGGCACAGCTATTTACTCAGGAATTTCTTTCTCTATTCTTTTTTATTTTTTCTTCTCCCAAAAGCTAAGTTTTTTCCCCACAATGAAAGACAGAGAGAAAAAACAAGCAAACAAAACCTACCCACAAGTCAAATCTTTATTGCCCATTAATTTAATTCAAACTTCAAAATCTTGTAGCCTACAATAAAGTGATACAGTTTAAACAAAATTAGATTAGTGTCTAAACACTGAATCATTTATGAGCACATTACATAAATGTATTTACATTTTGTGCTACATTTTTTGCATTTGGCCTAAAATGCAGCTCTGGAGTTTGACACTTTAAATTATCCTTTCTTGAAATCAAGGCCTTTGGATAATTAAAGTTACTTTTGCATAAAATGAAAATAAACTCTGCAGTTTTTCTAACTAATTTCTAGATGTAACTTTAATCTTTATGGGTTTATTTTATTGCTTTATTTGGAAATAAATGGTAATAATATTTGTCAAACAATAACATTTAATCTTTATACCTATTTTTTCTCCATGCAAACTTTTGATTAAGTACCTTCAGATAGATTTAATTCTGTAAATTAAGATGCATATGTTTTATGTTTAAATATCTGGAGAGGGATATGAATAAAATATGATAGTAGCTATCCGCTTGTCACTTGTGGCTGGGTTCATATGGATTTGAAAATGGAGTTGAAACTTCTTGTCATTCAGGTTCTTGGAAAATTATGCCTGGATTGCACTGTAGGATTACTGCAGCTCTCCAGACTTTCCATTTAATATATATATTTTTGATAAAGGAAGATGTTCAGTACAAGAAAGAAGTAAATGTAACTGTATACAGAACATAGTCGTCTTGAGTTTTCAGACAAATCAACAGATAATTCAGACACACAAATAAGATTCCACTAGACTATCTTTTTGCAACTTGCTATAAATTTCAGTTAATAAGGTTCAAGTACTGAATTTCCATGAACGCCAAAGGAATTTCATTTAACACTGGAGGATGCCTTTTTTTCCCATGTGTAATCCCACCCACGACCAGACTGACAATCACTTGAAATCAATCTGCAACTCCTCCATACATTTCAAACACTTTTGTCAGGTCAGAAATCATGGGTGATCTACTTAAAATCACTTTCCATCCCCCAAAACATCTTCATGTACTCCTATATGCCCCACTGACATCAAGGATCATTTGTGGAGCTTCCCTCAAGTCCCCCAGATGGCCTCCAAGAGTCTGAACACCAGGCCACAGCTTTGTGTGACCTGAATGAACCTGCAGCCAGTGCCTCGGGAATGCCATGAAAACCCAGACAGGCAATTTCCTGCCAAAAATCTTTCTGATCCTTTCTGTCACATTCCTAGCAGTCTAAACAAATTTGCATCATACCAAAGACAATAAAAAAAAGTAGAAAATGAGTCATTTCCATGTGTAGTAGAAGCAGCCTGAAACTGATGAAAAACAGTCACCATTTTAATTGCCAAATATGCAGACTTCCTGGAGGGAGTCCTGTACCTACTTAACATGAAGAACCGGGACAGGCAGGTGTCTCACTGCCATTGCAGATCTGGTCCTCTATATGTTTCCTGATTACATTCCCGACCACATGAGCTCCAGATCTGATAGGCACTTGTGAGGAATTGAGGGATGGGTCACATTACAAGGTCAGGGTCTGCAACACAAAGGCTGCAGTGAGTGCTGATATATCCCTCCTGAGAACAACCGACTCCTTGACTTCCTCACTAATGGGCACTTACAGTGCTTTAAAGAGACATAAGAGTTAACATTTCCCCACATAAAGACAATTTTTTTTCTAATGTATTTCTTTTGGCTACTCGGTCAGCTCTGAGCAGAGCCAGCTGCGTGGAAACACCTGACACCTTTTCTGAAGCTGGAGGCAGAGGGGAGTGTGGTACAAACACTACAAATACATTAGTTATGCAAACTCCTTCCTATCATCATTTTGACCTAGATTCAGCAGAGGACTGTGGCTTAACTTTAAGCCTGTAAGAAGTCCTACGACATTCAAAATAGGACAAATTTCACAGTTAAAACAGTGATACTTTAGACGCTTTACTGCAGCAGGCAACAGTGAGCATCCTTCCCTGCTGTGTTTTCATTATGGTCAACACTACTCACCAGCAGTCCCAGTAGACAAGAATGAGATTTCCTACTTATCATAGACACATTTGTTTACCTGCAGCTTGTAATCTTTCTAAAACTAAATCACCAGACAATTAATTGATTTATCATCGCTGTCCGGGAAGAAACTTAATTGCTGGAAAGTGGAGAAGATGTCAATAACATCACCTTGGGTCAGACAGTGGCTTGGCATAGGATGTGAGTGGACACATAAATTAATTCATGCATATACACGTAAAAAAAAGTATCTCACGGTGAAACTATAAGGCTAACTAGTAAATTTCTTCAAGGATGGTATACTGCAGGGTATGGAGAAGTCCTGAGTTTAATTCACCACCACTTTCTTCTTGCCCCACTTTCCTCTTAAGCAGATTGTTATTTCTTTCAGGCAAATAATCCTTCGGAAAAAATGAAACAGTAAGTTTATTATTAATCATTCTGCCTGTAAAGTGTTTTCTTTTGTTGTCCGTCCCTCTACATTGGAAAACTCTTGCAGAGCTCTGGCTACAGCACAACATGGCTGGTGACCTGCAGGACCCAGGTGCCTCACTGTACAGCCTGCAGCTCCCTCTTTTAACCTGGAAACCTCAGACTCTTGGTTAACTCAACAGTTCCCCCTTCAGCCTTTTCTCCCTTTCTCCCTTCATCTTGGTATTTAAATGCTGTAGTTTTTCCATAATCCCTTGTATTGAGTGCAGGTGCACTGGTGGGGTGGAGCTGCAGGGGTGACCTCTGTGAGGAGAGGCTATGGAACCCCATAGGCAGTTCCAGACGCTTCCAACCCACCCAGCCCAGGGCATAGTTGAGCCCTTCAGCCATGGTTCTGATAAAGGGTGAATTATGCTGCGCAGCAGTTGGGAGAGAGGAGTGAGAAAAATGTGTGAGAAACAACCCCTCAGACACCACGGTGAGAGAAGAAGGAGGGAGAGAGATTGCTCCAAGCACTAGAGACTCCTCTGCAACCCCTAGAGAGGAGCATGGTAAAGCAGATATACCCACACTGGGGAGGACCCCACACCAGAGCAGGTAATGTGCCCCAAAGGAAGCTGCAGCATGTGGGGAGGACCCACACTGGAGCAGGGGAACAGCATGAGGAGGAAGGACCAGCAGAGAGGAGCTGTTATGGACTGACCACAACCCCCGTTCCTCATCCTCCTGTGCTGCTCAGGGTGAGGAGGTGTGGCGGGGGAAGGCTGAGGAGTCAGAAGTGAAGCTGGGACTGAGAAGAAGGGAGGTGTGGGAGGAAGGTGTTTCAGTTTTTGTCTGCATTTCTCGTTGTCCTATTCTATTCTCTAATTGGCAAGAAATTAAACTAGTCTTCCCCAAGGCAAGTCTGTTTTACCTGTGACAGTAATTGGTAAACAATCTCCCTGCCTTTATGTCAATCCATGGCTTATTTTGGGGCTCAGAGAAGCATTAAGGCTGTTTATAAAGGGGGCATTTGCAGAAGTGAGCAGCTGCAGCAGCAGAGAGGAAAGGACGGGGAAGATCATTATCAAATGCTTTGCTCTGTAACTAGGAAACCTCCTGTGCCATCACACTCTCTTAAATTTCACCCATGCAGGGGGCAGCACATACAAAGATGACCAAACTCTCTATGTGCATCACAGCTAAAATGCTACACTGGGAGTTCACTGCCTGCTCTGCAAGGAGACAAGCTAACATATCCTTGTGTCCTCACACCGTGTTACTCACCCGTTTGACTGCAGGTTTCTTCCCTGTGGAATATCACATGCTTTAAAATAGCTCTTGCAGGCAGTCATTCGAATTGTACACCTGATCCTGGCTCTGCAATTGGGCCCAGAGGCGTGCAATTTGCCACACTGCCCTTGATCGTGGGGCTGTGTGCTGCACGCTTTGGCTCACATGGCTTTATGTTCATAAGAATTGTCACCCATAGGATTTTGGTGATCTGTATAATGCCCAGCACAACCTTCTGAACATGCTCACATAGTAAATAATGTAGCATTTATCTGACAAGACTACTTCAGAGAACCTGCTTATGAAAGTAATTGGCACCCTCTGGTGGTGTGTGGCTCCTACTGCTTGAGAGCTCTCTCAAATGACATATGACAGTGCCAAAAGTATGGTACCGGTTTCTGACGTGATGACAAAATCACTTACAAGCCCTGGGAAAAATGCCAGAGATGCTCAGATCTGAAAGCAGGCTCTACTGCATTAAAATGCTTAGATTTCAACCCACCATGCTCTCCAGAGTCAAAAACAATTAGGAAAATTCCATTCCTCTTCTCAGTACCTAGACATTAGGTAAAAACAAAACAAAACAAAAACAAACAAAGAAATAAACAAAAACCCAGCCTAAATTTCTACCTTTTCTTTGGGTTTAAGATACTGAAAGTTTATAAAAGCACCACAGGCCATTAAAATGAAATCAAGCACAAAGGTAACAGAACTATGAAATTTGCAGTTGCTTTCTTACCCATATGTCTCTTTCTACAGAAAATGTTACAGTAGAATTAAGATCTGGTTTTAACTTGTTCGGGTTTTTTTTTTTAAGTTTTACAATAGCAAAGTATAATTCCAGTGACAGAGCTAATCTAATTCAAAATTCGGATGGGTTTGATAGCCGTGTAGGAAAAAGGAAGCTGGTTTGCCGGTGCCTATGCAGAAGATTATGTAAGCTCCCCCAAAGGACCTGTTCATAAAAAGGGCAACACACAGAGCCATGCACATCACCTGTCATGTTATGAAGGGCAAAAAGGCAAATATTATGAGACGTGGGGCTGTGTGTTCCCTCATTCTTTTCTTTTTGTCAACGGAGTGTTATTGCTGACAATATTGAGAATGTCATGGCCATTACTCTGGCAGCACATGAACTAGTGGGGGTAGAGATGACTGATTTTGCAAAATCATGTCATTTGCAGGCAGCATTTCACAATTGTGAAGTACAGGTGGGAGCTTGCAGTCTATTTAATGCTGCCCCAACAGCTGCCTAGTAATAATTGTGATGATGTATTGAGCACTTAGCTAAAAAAAAAAAAAATAATTTCCCTATATAATAGGTAGCTTAGAGGCCACGTTCAATGGAAAGAACTGTCTTGATTTCCTTTTCCTCAGGAAACAAAAAGTATTTCCTCTAGTACCAACCCAGTCTTGTCACTGTTTTCATGGAAATGCATTAGATCATGCTTTGCCTTTCCTCTTAAGAAAGGGAGAAATTGGGGAGATCCAGTGGCAGAGATCCACCATATTTTGGATCCAGTTTTCTTATTTCACAAGTAGACTGGTATTTATGCTCTCTTGAGTATTTTCATCACCACGCTGGATGATCACCAATATGAAGAGGAGATGACTGCTATCTCCTTCTCACAAATAACAAAATTGAAATAAAGATTTACAAGGTGACTTTTGCAATGTCACATCGTCTATCTGCATCAAGTTTCCACTGCTAATTTATTGTCTTACCAACCCCACCATCTTCCACTAAGTTCTAGAATCTATTTTGGTAACTATAGGACAGAAACACTAAGAGTAGTATTTTCCACTTGGTTTTCTAAAATCCTATATCACAGAAAGTGATAAAGGTCAGAAAGTGTCTTTGAAAGTCACATAGTCCAATTTCCTATTCAAGGCAGAGATAACCTCAAAGGTGTTAGGGGCCTCTGGTTGATCAAGGTTCATCCAATGCAGCAATACATTGCAACGTATTTGTAAAAGAAATTTAATGATTCAAAGAAAAACAATTTCCTTCCTCGTCATTAAAACTCTTCCCTTTGGAGAGTATTTTGTGAGACTCATATCTGAAAATAACCTATATTTAAGCATCATTTATCACTTTTTGGGGCAGGGGGAATTCTTCACTTTCTTCTGCTTGCTCTCTTCCAATGGTGACACCCAATCAGACACAAAATGGGCTGAAATTGGAAGTTCTAACAAAGGGGAAGCTACAAGATTGCACAGAACCATGAGTCTCAGTGATGTCTGATGGGATGACAGCACTACTTCCATATGCAAGAGATACATTTGATAAATGCTTCATGAATAATTTTTAAAGGCAGGGAAGAAAGAATATTCTCTTCTTTACTTGATGGTAGGGTGTGAATATCCTCATTTTCACTAAACCCTCTCTGTTATCAGCTGAGGTCTCCAAATTTTGTTTAGAAAGATTATGTCAGCCCCTTGGTGGTGAGAAGTACAGAATTTAAGGCTGAGAGGTTTAATCCTCAGGACAAGGAGGAACTGGAAAATAGCCTATTTATTTAGCGAGGTAATAATTGAGCTATTGATTGCAACAGTTTAAGGAAGGTCATACGTCCACCACAATTCTAAGAAATACTAATTCTAATTAAAACTAATTCTAAAAATATGATCAGTCTTCATTTAAATATCTAGGATACAACTTCATCTCTGGCAGCATAAAATACTGTTGCAATTTTCATTTTATATTTAAACCAATGATCTTTAGTCTGGGAAGCTTTCACATGTTCTGTGCTGCTGCTTACTATAGAAGTAGTCTGAAATTTTCTCAGAAGATTAGTTTTCAGGTCTCTTTATGCAGTATGTGGTCTTTAGAGTCAAGTAAATTGAGGGGGAGAATTATGGAAATGTCAGCTAAGACTTTCAATGTAGGGAAGTAATATCGTTTGCTAATGTCTGTCACTTGTCCTCAAGTCTTTCTTTTTCCCCGTAATGATTATGCACATTTATTTTACTTCAGCTGCTAAGCAAAATTTAATATACTGCTCATCATGTTTACCATTCCTATTCTATTCTATTCTATTCTATTCTATTCTATTCTATTCTATTCTATACTATCCTATTCCATTCCATTCCATTCCATTAAATTCTATTAAATTCTATTTCCTGTTTTCTTCATGGATGGATATGCTGTTTATGCTGAATGCAGATCTCAGCTGTAGTTATCATAGTTATTTAGAAATGAAACTCTGGTCCATCATGTCAGCTATTTCCTACTGAATTGAGTTTTGAGCATACAAAAGTTCAGGACCAAAAATGTAACAATCTACACATACAAAAGCAGTATCTCTGTGAGAAAACATGAAATCTTCAAATTCATGAAACTTGTAATTCCTTTTTGCAGTTCTATGAATAAAGTAACTTTTTATCTAGCTGACAGATCTAGGACAAAATATTTGCTAATGCAAATATTTGAACATAGGACACGTATGCCATGCATGACACTTGTTCAATCTCTTTCCAGTGTGGGTATCTGGACATGGGAATCATTTGCCATGTTTGAGGTTTTCTATGCATGTGCTTTTAAAGAATAGAGATAGAAAAGCCATTTCCTGGAAAATCATAGAATAGAATCATAGAATGGTTCAGGTTGGAAGGGACCTTAAAGATCATCTTGTTCCAACCCACCTGCCATTTTGCAGAAACACCTCCCACTAGACCAGGTTCCTCAAAGCCTCATCCCGCCTGGTCTTGAACACTTCCAGGACAGGGTGTCCACAACCTCCCTAAGCAACCTGGTCCACTGCCTCACCACTGTCACAGTAAAGAATTTCTTCCTAATATACAATCTAAATCTGCCCTTTTTCAGTTTGAAACCATTGCTTCTTGTCCTATCATTAAACTCGCTGATAAAGAGTGTCTCCTCATCTTTCCTGCAGGCCCCCTTTAGGTACTGGAAGGCTGCCATAAGGTCTCCCCGGAGCCTTCTCTTCTCCAGGCTGCATAACCCCAACTCTCTTAGCCTGTCTTCATAGGAGAGGTGCTCCAGCCTTTTGATCCTGTTTGTGGCCCTCCTCTGGACCCGTTCCAACAGGTCCATGTCCTTCTTGTGCTGAGGACTCCAGAGATGCACGCAGAACTCCAGGTGGGGTCTCACCAGAGCAGAGTAGAGGGGCAGAATCACCTCCCTTGACCTGCTGCCCATACTTCTTTTGATGCAGCCCAGGATGCGGTTAGCTTTCTGGGCTGCAAGCGTGCATTGCCAGCTCATGTTGAGCTTTTCATCCACCAGCACGCTCAAGCCCTTCTCCTCAGGGCTGCTCTCAATCCATTCTCTGCCTAACCTGTATTTATGCCTGGGATTGCTGTGACCCAGGCGCAGAACCTTGCACTTTGCCTGGTTGAACTTCATGAGGTTCACACAAGCCCACCTCTCAAGCCTGTCTAGGTCTGTCTGAATGGCATCACTTCCCTCCAGCATGTTGTCTACTCCACGCAGCTTGGTGTCATTGGCAAACCTGCTGAGGGTGCACTCAGTCCCATTGTCCATGTTGCTGACAAAGATACTAAACAGCACCGGTACCAGTACTGACCCCTGAGGAACGCCACTTATCACCGGTTTCCACTTGGACACTGAGCCATTCTACCGCAACCCTTTGAGTGTGGCCATCTAGCCAGTTCCTTATCCACCGAGTGGTCCATCCATCAAATCCATGCCTTTCCAATTTAGAGACCAGGATGTTGTGCGGGACAGTGTCAAACGCTTTGCATAAGTCCAGGTAGATGATGTTGGTTGCTCTCCCCTTATGTACCAATGCTGTGGCAACATCGTAGAAGGCCACCAAATTTGTCAGGCATGAGTTGCCTTTGGTGAAGCCATGTTGGCTGTCACCAATCACCTCCTTATTTTCCATGTGCCTTAGCAGAGATTCCAGGAGGATCTGCTCCACGATCTTGCAAGGTACAAAGGTGAGACTGTAGTTCCCTGGGTCTTCCTTTTTCCATTTTTGAAAATGGGGGTTATATTTCCCCTTTTCTAGTCAGTGGGAACTTCACAAGACTGCCACAACTTTTGAAATATACTGGAAAGTGGCTTAGCGACTTCATCTGCCAGCTCCCTCGGGACCTGTGGATTTCATCAGGTCCCATGGACTTATGCACCTTCAGGTTCCTCAGATCCTCCAAGATTCACAGTCAGTGCACCTATTTTACCTTCCCTTCAAAACTTCTTGTTTTAGCTCCATGACAAGACACAGTAAACCCAGTATGGATGAATTTTTCCCCAAATGTTACACATGGAAAAGAGGTTTTGGATATTGTCAAGTCTAGGTCTTAGACCTGTGTTAAGTTTGGGGCTAGGGATAAATGTTGGGTTCAGATGAAACTAGGTTACAGCTAGGCCAGAAAGGCTCATTTGGCTTTGTTAATTGTGAGACTGGTACTTACCGGGAAAAGCCTAAAATTAGGTCTGTGTTCAGCAGAGATTACAAGAGCAAATTTTGGTTCAGATTATCTAAGGGTATGTTTGCATGCTTTAAAGGCCACCATTGCAGTACTAATGCATATATCAGCAGAGATCTGCTTATTTGTCTTGCTCAGGAACTGATAATGACTCCTGGGTGTAATTAATGCTAAGATTCAAGTTGGGAGCATTGTTAAAGCTATAAAAGAACTGTAAATTGAATTAAGGGCTGAGTTTTAAGAGACTGACTAATTCAGAATTAGCACTACAACCAACAAGGGTTGGAAAGCCTGGTCCACTGGTGGTGTCTGGGGCTACCAAAGGTGGCCAGCTCTGAATAGACTCCGACAGTTGTTGCCTTTCTCAATTTGTTCTGATTTTGCCAAGGATGGCTCAGTTGCTTGACTGTCAGAGCCTGCTGAGCCACAAATTTGGCTGCAGCCTCCAAGAGAAATAAAACAGGCTATTGGGAAAACCTGTTTTTGTTTTGTTTTGTTTTCTGGAATTGGCACTGGGTACAGGAAGACTGTTCCAGAAATCTGAAAATTTAGAATTTAGAGCTGTAGCTGTTTGTAGGGTGGGCACTAGTATAAACTTAATGCAAGCATCTGCAGGGCCAACCAGCTTTGTGTTGGTCTGGCAGGGGCTGCATGGCTGTGATTAAAGCTACAGGTGAGGTTAGGATTAAGTCAATAGACACCTCAGGGCTCAGATTACTGAGTCTGAAACCAAGTAATTTTCAGGATTTGTGCAGATTTGAACAGATTTCCTGTTCAAAATTTTATTTGAAATACTTGTTGCCTCTTGGCGCAAGTGTTTCCACATGATGACACCATAGAACTTGAGGCTGGTTTGTATGAATTAGATTTAAAATTTATGTTGGCAAACTGGAAACTTGAAGTACATTGTAAGGAGAGGGCGCTTTAATGGTGGGGGAAACTCCTGGTTATACCAAGCACAGAGCTTTAAACTGGAATGGAATTGTCTATCAATATGTATTTTCTAAGGAGAGAGGTGTAAAAAGCACAACAACCCACAAGTTTATATATTGCCTCTCTGTGAATATATTTTTCACTAGTAAATTTCATGATAAAGTAAATTATCTTTAAAGGACTACAACATTTAAAAATGGAAACATATTCTCCATTTTAAGCCTCTCTGTATTTATAAATACATGTTGAGTGAAGAGCTCACTTTTCTCTATGTTAGACAAAACTCCTTCGTGAGGTTTGTATTTGCTGATACTGAAATTAAAAAGGAGGTAAAAAGGCACTTACATGACACTTATAGAGTGTTTATATGAAAACATAATCCAGGAATTAGTATGGATGAGAAAACCCATGAGAAGGTTAGAAATATCGTTTTTGAATGGGAGTTGTTCAATGAGGAAGAAAACCAGTTTTTAATTTCCACATATGTTTTTGATATATTGAGGGAGTGAGAACTTTTTGGTTTTCACTACTGAGAGAAAGGAAAAGGGAAATGGGATCCTTTTTTTTTTTCTCAGACTTCCTTCTTTCTCTTTTTATGTGGCTAGGACAAAGTAGGAAAACAGCCAGATAACAGTGAATGTTTTTTAAGTAGAAAATTGTCTGTAGATAGGTAATTAAAAAAAAAAAAAAAAAACAACAACAAAAACGATTCCAAAGCCTTTTGGAACAAAAAATCTTTTAAACACTTCCTCAAATGAGTCACAAAACCTGCTCATTTTTCAAACCAGTCTAGGAGTCATGAAGTCAGTAGTGTACTACAACAATTAATCTAAAAGCAAAGAAATCAGAAGAGAATTATAGCATAACTATGCAACTTTATGGATGTCTTTGAATATTTTGTAACTGAAGTTGGCACTTTAACTTCAGGCTGTATCATAACCCTACAGTCACAACCCATACAACCCAACCCTAGTAAAGGAACAACCGGATATTCCCAGGGGCAAAGAAGTAACCAGAACAAGACTTCCATTTTTGTCTTGCTGCTGGCATGAGTACTTTGCCATAATTTGTTTGCTAATTTCTGACTCTCTGCTCTTATTGATGCTTAAGCATGGAGGAGGAGACCTCATATTTACCCTTGTTCCTTTGTTGATTAATAAGAGAAGCAGCAGCAGCCAGCCATGTGGTTTTCTTCCCTTGTGCAACCTAATATCTTAAACACATTGAAGACTGTCCATGTACTTCTTTCCCTTATAATGTGAAAGTTCAGCATGTGTTATGCAAGCCTGTAACTCCATGGGATTTTTATAAAGGTTGTAGACTGCTGGTCTTTGCTCATTTCCATTCTCTCTATTGTACACAGGAACCACATTATTTCAACGTCACCTCCATGTATCACTGTGATTTTGGTGAGCTGTCTGTTGATACCAGCAGAGTAGCTTTCATTTAGCAAGGCAGCTATTCCAAATGCACTGAGTTTCAGGTACTGTCTGTATCTGGTTTATATGTGAATCTGATGTGTTTGTTTGAATTTGATCTTTGCCTGCTAATGACCAGGTAGAACCTGATTTTCAGTTGTCACCTGATTTCCACTTCCACCACAGTTTTAGGAAGAAGATGGAGGAGAGTGATTGTTCGCTTTCAACTGTTTGTTTTTCTTTTTAAGAAAACCCTCAGAACAAGTTTGTTCATACCTGCCTAACTGGGTTTGTATCAGAAATCCTATTCAAAGAAGCTGAATTTGGATAAAGCACTATATTTTGATTGAATGGACTTTTGAAATAAATCAAAAAATATGTTTCTCGCTCCACTAACCAAGCAACTATTTTGCAATTATATTTGTACTGAAGATAAGAAAGGAATTTTAAAATTAGAATTAATTATTTGGAGGTGGGAACTTTGAATCAAAGGGGACTGGAACACCTCTCTTACGAAGAAAGGCTGAGGGATTTGGGTCTCTTCCGTCTGTAAAAAAGATGACTGAGGGGGGATCTTATCAGCACTCATAAATACTTAAAGGATGGGTGCCAGGAGGATGGGGCCAGGCTCTTTTCAGTGGTGCCCAGCAACAGGACAAGAGGTAATGGGCACAAACTTGAACATAGGAAGTTCCACCTAAACATGAGGAGGAACTTCTTTACTTTGAGGGTGGCAGGGCAGTGGAACAGGCTGCCTAGAGAGGTGGTGGAGTCTTTGTCTCTGGAGACATTCAAAATCCGCCTGGACACGTTCCTGTTCCTGTCCAGCCTGCTCTAGGTGACCCTGCTTTGGCAGGGGGTTGGACTAGGTGGTCTCCAGAGGTCCCTTCCAACCCGTGTCATTCTGTGATTCATTCTGTGTGATTCTGTGAAACAACCAGGTAACAACTATCACCAACTATTGTCCAGATGCATAAATTCGTACCCTTTCTGCATCCATCTAAATTACAACCAAACTAGAGTATCAAAAGGAAAACTTCCTTTGAAGCACATCCCATGTTACTTCGAATTTCCCTGAAAGGAATGTTTTGTTCAGGATTAACGTTAAACAAGTTCCTCTTCTTTGCCATTAGGTGTCTCTGTTACCCTTTGTAAAACACCAAATGCTGCATGTATTTTCAGTGTTTCCTGAACTGTGCTTAAGAGGAGTCTCTTTATCCCTCTCTCCTATGCTTTTATTTGGAAGGGAAAACATGTATATTAGTTGTTATAGAGATGATAGAATGTATCTCTCCCTATGTCTTTAAAGTTTACACAGGACAACTAACTAGGAAAGATTTCAAAGTGTTGCATCCCAAGACAGAGAAAGGAATTTCTTAATACTGGTTTGTCAGAGTACAAATAAAATCAAAAAGCATATGAAAAATGTTCTTCCAGCAATTTTATACATGTCTTCCCTCAGCAGACCTCTTTCTCAAATGGAGCAAACCAGGGAGATAAGATTTTATAACAGTGATGTATCCATTGTCTCTTGAATGTCTATGCCCTCGCTGCTTCTATACTGTCATTTAATTATCAACTGGTTTTTTAATCAAAATGCACCAAGCTATATTATAGCTTTCAAAAATTTCCCAGTTTTTCTAGAATTCAGACTGTTCAGGTAACTTTATGCCAGATGCCTCCATACCACCATGATAACAGAGAAAAGGCTAGGTGTCCTGGTTTGAGGTAAAACAGAAAAAACTTTCTGTTCAGTAATTTTACTTCTTAGCTAGGCCTCTTCTAACTCTCTGAAATTAACAGCATATTGTGCAGAAAACTATTTATTCTCAGAGTGATAAGACCTATGTTTATAGTTAAAGCCAAGGAATGGTATTCAGCGAGGCTCTTGCTTATACTTATTGCTATAACAACCAAGGTCAGCTAATTTCGTTATTTGCCCCATTTGAGGGCTGGAAACAGAAAAGCGTAGAATACCTGTAGGCAGGAGGAGACAGGACAAGTGACCCAAAACTGACCAACAGGGTATTCCATCCTATCTACTTTATGCTCAGTATAAAAGCTGAGGAATCAAAGGGTCAGCCTCACTTTCTTCAATGGCCGACGTGCGAGGAGGACCCTGTCTGTTCATCTGCCTTTGAGACCGATCTGTGAATTCCTGACTCCACATACAGAATCCAGTTCCCACCCATCACTGTGTCCAGTCTGGGACTTCCCCAGTCCCTGCCAGTGATGTCATCCTGGGAGCTTGATATGGTTTTGTATATATTATATCTATTTCATTACTTTCTTTTTTATTTTATTATTAATATTTCATTAAAGTATTTTAGTTTCTTCTAAACTTGTAAATCTCTTTATCTCTCCTTCTCCTCTCCTTGGAGAGAGAGATGAGAGCTTCTGTCATCTCCGTCATTGGCCAACTTGGATGAAGCCATGACATTAGGAAAATAAATTAAAAACAGAGAGAGAAAAAGTTAGGAAAATAAAGCAAAACCATGTCTCAGCAACTCCTGTTACTTTACAAGAAGAGACTAATCAAAGCTGCACAATCAAAACCGAAATCTTAGAAAAAAGCCCTGACACAGGTAGCAATGAGATACCAGAGTTTTTAATAATAATCTGTACTATCTGGGCTGCAAGGAAGCTACCAGATTAGCCAAAGACACACGATCTGCATGATCTAAAAGTATTAGATTAGATACCTCCTAACACCAGCAGCCCACAGTACTGTCTGAGGGGTGACAGACACTGTGACAGCAATTCCAGCTGCGGGCTGGTGAGGACTCCATTAAACTGACAGAAATACTTCAGGTGTTTAGCTGGCTGGTCTAGAGAAGGGTTAGTCATATTCTAATTTGCATATTTTTGTTTTGTTCCTCCTTGTTTTGGTAAGACTAGTACAGATCTGGGGACTGAGCTAGAATATATGCCTGAGTGTATGACATGAAAAAAATTACTACCTAAATCCTCATTGAAAAGCCTTTTTCCTTTGTGGATTCTGGCACCATTAAAAACAGCTTTATTTTCACAAACCACCCAAGCTTGCAAGCAGTTGTAAGACCCATTTTATAACTTATAAAGAAGACATGATTTCATCCAGGAATCATTGAGAAACAATAAATGTGGAATCCACAAGGTATATTTTATAAAAACGACTTTTCAGAGCAGTAACAGATTTTAATGTCAACTGAGTGTGTGCTTTATGTTGAAGAAAAAACAGCTTAGTGTACCATCTGTTACTTTTAATAGCAAATGAACAACATGAGTTGTAGTTAATACTGTCGATGTAAAATATAAGAGGGATGTTATAAAACTGTTCACTGACGGATATAAACATGTTTTGAAATATGAATGCGCTCAAGCAATTCAATATGTAAGTTTTACCAGCCAGCTGTTCTCAAAATATAAGGCAACACCAGAGTTTTAACAAACCCTGTGCTAGGCAAATGCAAGCTCACTTCACTGGCCCACAAGATGATGGAAGAGGAATTTCCTGTCTAAAGCACACATCGGGTGACAGATTCATTCCATTAAAAACCTCCAATCTTAGGGGAAATAATTATGTCTTGTACAGAATTGTCACACTTCTCACTACCTGACAGGTGGTATGAAAATGTCATTGTGAATGTATATATATAATATATATCTTTAGAAAAGACTCTTGTGACAAATTAAAGATTTTTTCACAGAATTGTCCAGAAAAATCCAAATAGCACTTCATTTTTTACTTGACGTATGATGCTGCAATGAGGTTATAACATAGGTCTTGGCTCTCTAAATGCTCATGTACTGGGACATGGCACATGGATAACAGCCCAGACAATCTATATTACAGCTCCCTTTGACAAGCTCAATATTGAATTATAAAGCAGTGGATCTGTATTACTTCTCCCTCATTTTAAAATTTGAAATTTTACACCCTCTGTATAATATTCATTTTCAAATCTTTGGATGATCAAGACTATGATTTAGGAAGTTTGCTTAGCCTATTGTCATTAATTGTTTTGTTTCGCTTCTGCTAGATGGCATTTCACGGCTTTTATTTTCTTTGAAATGTTCTTTCTCATCAGGCCAATTATTTTTCAAAGACTCTTCAGATTTCCTTGAAGACATGCAAGTTATGAATGATCACAGGCTTTAATGCAGTGTCCTGTTTTATTTCTTACCCATGATGAATTATATTCTAGTTAACCAGAGTTATACTGACCTCTGGGCCAGTTACTTAGCACCTACACAGAACATTGGTCAATAATACATGTAAACTACGCGTTGCAGTCAATTTAGATCAAAATGACTATAAAAATAGTCAGAAACAAATAGTGAGATAATCTCACAGAATTTCAGTCATCCAGAATGTGTGAAGTCTAACCTGATCCCTTTGATTCCCTTTATAATACTTTGCCTTAGTTCGCCTGTTGGGTTTTTTTTAAACTTGTTTGAAAGCATGGGTGTAAATTAATAAACTAGGTCAATGGTGGTAGTAGTAGATTTACATGTGGCACTTGAATTTACTCATCTGTAAGGAGGGTGTTAGGAGGTTTATGAGAGTCTTAGCGCACATAAAATTGTCTAATTTCATCTACCTTAAACATCCCCTGCAATTGGCCTGCTGAATCTAAACTGCAATTTTACACCTATGAAGATCTATATTTCAAGAGAACTGTACTTGAAACTTCAGTTTTGTTTGTTTCATGTGATAAGCGCTTTGTTCTGCTTTGCCTTGTTTTCATAGAGCTTTGAATTCCCTCAGTATTGATCAAATTCACACTTCCTTGAAAGAATTCCAGGGAGCCCTGTAATGTCCTTGGCAGTTCTGCCACTAATAAAATTGTTTCTTTTCAGATGGCAAGGGCTAACTTAAAATCCTCAGTGGAAGGCATAACAAGACAAATAATAAAATGGTTTTTAATAACGTAGCTTAGTATTGCTGTTACAGTTTCATATCCATGGACAGGCAGTCATAGAGACAATAGCTTCAAACAATTAACAACAGGGAGGTATATTGATGTACAAATGTCTCATTATAAATCCTGACATGCGTAATGACAGTGATCATACTCTATTAACTCTTCGCAGGTTTTAATTACTATGGCATGGTACACCATATCAAAAGGAAAACAAATAACTAACCTTACGGGAAACCACCCTGTCCACAATTCTATTAATATTACCTGGATTCTGTGTTTGTTTAAATTCAGGTATGTGGATTCCTTTCAGGAATTGCTGCTTTAGATAAAAAGTTTGTTTGTGACGTTTTAGATCTAAGACCATTTCTTTAGCTGATAACTGCGGAGGATTTTTAAATTCCAGTTTTACACAGATAAAATTCATGGAGAGCAAGTGAATTAGGAGTAGAAATTTTGGTGTGTTCATTAAGCTTCTAAAAATCACAATGAAAGGACTTTCCATGAATTCATAGTTACCACACATGCACAAGATTTTCTCAGTCTTCTTTCCAGGCCAGAGTGCTGTACCTAGATATGTATCTCACTGAAGTAGTAACTATGAAAAAGGCAACAGCAAAATTCTGTAACTAGGCTAGCTTAAATATGTATGCACAGACATACATAATAAATTCTGCTGGGAAGTAACTCCTTAAAGTAAGCAAAATCATCTTTCAGCTTTGAAAGAGGCTTTAGATTTAGTGAACAATGCTATAAAGCAGAAAGATTTATTCTTTTAATTATATAAGACAGTAGCAATTGCTTTTGATGCAAAACAAGTCCAGAAGTAAATGGTACTTGAATGAATAAATGGATTAACCTGTGGTCTGCTTGTTGGTTAATTTACACACCAGCCGTACCCTTTTATATTTCGTATAAAGATGCAGTTCTTTCTTCATAATAAAAAAAAATGTGCTATTGTTCCACTTGTAGCAGAAATTGCCAAAATTTAGAGCGGATTGACTGGTGAATAGGAAAATTGATAATGAAAAAAAAACAGGCTCAGGTAGGCTGACATAATAAAAATGAAATTAATAGATTCAGCTGATACCATTGCTCTACCAGCTTGATTTAAAATAACAAATACTTCTAGTAAATACATTTTTCTTTTTTTTTTTTTTTTTCTTTAATATGCCAGACTGCTTGAGAATCAAGGATTAAAGAATGACAGCCATTTTATTAGCAAAGAAATGTAGAAGAATGGCATACCAAGAAAACATCTTTTAAAAAATATCTAATTACTAAAGAGCAGACATGGCAGAAAACTTGCCATTTAGTAAGCTTTTTGCAAATGCTTTGTGGTTCTAGATATCCCAAAGTTCCTTTGTTGCTCTCACAATTTATCCCTGCCTCTTCCTAGGAAATAAGGTGGCAATGAAGATTATAAAACCGGACCTGAATTTTTCTGCCCTAAATGTGAGAGGCTGAGCATGAAAGGGGCTGAAGAAAAGAGTAGTAAATGTCCTGTAGATCAAAGCTTGCTACTCAAAAGGGTATAGGCTAAGACCCAAGAGCTACTGCTGCTGTTCTCAACCCCAGCAGTAAATGCCTAATTCCAGGTATTTCTCTCTTCAAAAAAGCAGTTGCTTTGCTGTTAAGTGTGGAGACCCAGGTGTCAGGATCACAGCCCCAGAGATCTGTTACTTCACTCATGGCTACAATCTTGTACCAAGGACATTTTTTTCCTTCCTTGATTGCAATTTACGTCATTCATAGGTCTTCCCTATCTGGGAAATGACTTTCTCTGTTTATCCTACTTTGCCCAGAGTATCACAAAATTTGTTACTTTTAATTCTTCAAGTATGCTACTCTTACTCTGCTGGCAGCCAAACTCTCAACTCTTTGTTTTCAAGGTATTTACTGGTCCCTTCTGTGTACACTGAATAAAATGTGAGCCTAAAAAACATTTTTTTCAAACACCTTAAATTTAGTCCAGTTTGAGAGTTTTCATAGTGATTGTGCCACTTCTACCATTGTCATATTCGGAGGTACCGACTGTACTGCATTTCCTTGATTTTATTTAATAACAATGCCAAGCAGTGCCAAGGATACATTTTTTTTTTTACCATTTTTAACCTGCAAGTCAAACAGCTCTCTACCCAGTTAGTTTATCAGGATTTTTAGATCCTTACATTTTCTGCTGTGGGCCAGAGGCAAAATATTTCCAAAAACTGTCTTAGAGATCTATAAATCTGTGCCTGGTACTATCACATTATTTCAAAAACATTTGATATCTCAAAAATATTTGGTATGTATTGGTTCTGTTTCATCACAATGTACATTAATAGTCTGTAATAATTTTTCTGTATCAGAAAAAAATCTATGTAAAGGTATCAAAAGTAGGTGAGAAATATATGAGCCTTAGCTTTCATTTTGTCTGCCATTAATAAAGGTTGTAATTAAAGCTGACATACCTACCATTCTCTTCTATTAATTTGTGATTCTTAACGTCTAAAGACAGAATTATTTTTTATACTCCTGAGCTTAAGCTAATTATTATTAAGCTAATAATTCCTTGGAAGTTCCGTTAACATTTATTGTATTGCTGTTCCTGATAAGTTAACTCTCAAAATTCTCAAAAATTTATAAATATTAAACTAATGGCTCAGGTGGTGTGGAATGAACTAATCGTCTGGGGAAAAAAAACCCACAACCACAAAAAACCCTAACAAAACCAAATAAGCAAACAAACCCCCCAGAAATTCTTGTCTATGCAAATCAGCCTTAAATAGTTCAAGACGTAGTTTTGGTAAAGATTTTTCAGAAGTTTGGGGTTTTTTTCCAGATATGCTTTACGTCTTTGAAGTGTACATGCCTAATTGAAGTGTTGTCATAGCACTCTATTGAATTCAGATAACTTCTGTTTGGTCTGATGTGGCCATTAAAAATAATCTAGAAGAAACTAACAGTGTTATATGGTCGAAAAATATATAGGCAACGGTTCCTCTACAAATTTTCAGTTAATATCTCCATTGCCCTCAGCAGGACGTAAGTCTAACGTGTCGAAAGGATTGGTTCATTCTGCTTCTTTTTCAGCAGAACAATCCCAGTGAACATTCTACTTTCTGTAAGTTCCCAAGAGATGAGCTGCTCCGCTCCCCTGAATGTCTCCTAAGAGCCCAGCCCTGCCAAGGGTGTCTGCAAGTGAAAGACATGCACTAATCTTGCATTGCTGGACAGAGATACTTTCCTGATGTGGGATCTGGGGTCTACAGTTCCCTTCCTTTTCTCTATTTTCTCACAATAACATATTTAGTACCTACCAGAGTATCTTCTCGTTTCCCTGGGCAGGAGACTTTGCAATAGTGGTAGCACCAGAAACTAGATGTAGCCTTTAGAGATTCTGACATTATTTATTCAAATCAGGATCAATTTCAAATATTTTCTACCTCAGCATAGCTACAGAAATGTATCTTCCTAAAGACAGCCATCACAATGCTGATTTGAAATTTAGATTTGTTTTAGAACCAAGTGAGTCATACCAACATGGTGGGTAAACAAAGTTTTTACGTAGATTCTTAGGTCTGTCTGCTTCCCAGATGGCAGGAAGGGATCATGCCTGCCTTTATATTCCTTCCAGCAATACAGAGCATATGCCTGCCCAGTTTGGCTGGCAGACGCCAATGGAGTTTTGCCCTTGATGGTTCCTGGTTATAGAGATGGCTTTAAAAATGTTACTGGAAGAGAAAACAGCCTGAACTGCAGGAAGCATCTTACATAGGAGACAAGACTTAGCAAGACTTAGCAATCCTACTCTCCTGCGCTTGAACACAATTTGACTGTGGGTCTTGAAACTAATTTTAAACTCATTTTTGTCTGTTATATTTATTCATGTCAAGATTTTCAACATGATATTCTGAAGATCCCATTTAGAAGATTCATTAGAGATCTGGATATTTGACTCACCTATATTATTCATGTTTTTCTTCCCCTCCAAGCGGATGGAAGGAAATAATTCAGGTGAATCACCCTCCACATACTTCACACTTGCCTTTGCATGGAATGAATCACTCTCTAGAGAGGGTTATGCCTTTCCACTGACTGCAAGGGGAAGCTTGCAAAACAAGATGTAGATAAACTACAGATAGGGTCAGCATTTCATTCCAGAATCGTATTGAAGTCAGAGAAAATATTTCCATTGCTGTCAGCTGTTATCAGGCTTCCATCCTTTGCTGTGTGAATTGCCATCTGTGGGGCTACTGCCACCAGTTATACAATAATAATGTGCCTCAGCAAAGTATTTATTTCTTTTAAAGCTGTACGTGGTGGAAATTCTAGTGGTTGGTTTTCCTGATCCATAGTATGATTCATGCTCATTCACTCATTAAAACGATCCTGTCCTGACTATCTGCATTCAGATTTGGCTGATTCCATCCCCCCCGCTAAAACAAACAAATAGAGCAATACAGAAGAGCTATCACTAAGTTTTGCCTTGGTCTACAGTAAATGTACATACCAGAGATGAAATCTGGCCTGTTGAGCTCAGTGAGCCTTTTAACATTGACTTCATCAGCACTGAGGTTTTGTCTCAGAAAACTCCTCTTTTTGAGGGCTAAAACTCCAAACTGCAAAAAGTACATATAGTAATAACACATTAAGTACAAATTATTAACTGCCCATTTTACAATTATTTTAACATGCCCAACTCATCTGACAGTTCACAAAATCTGGCCATAATATGTCTTTCTGTTAGGTTCAAGATGGTGACGGTCTTTGACACTGCAGTTAGCTGACACTGCCGTTGCTTAACAGCAACAATATGTAAGCCTGCTGTGGCAATACAGATAGATAGGGCTATAATTGAAACCGAAATTAAAAGGAAAGAGCTTGCAGAAATTAATAGATGCCATTAGCTGGGATAATGGAACTATCAGGAGTAAGTGTTTTTCTCATCTTTATGAGTTCTAATTATAAAATTAAATACTTTAAAAAATCTTATGGCAAATTTGTAAACAAATGACACTGCTGTATATGGAAAAAATTATGAGTGCCTTTGAATTATTATAATGGAAATAGAGTCACATAATCACTTTATAGACACTTTATCACCTTCTTTAAATTATAGACATCAGAAAACAATTCTGTCTGATCATTTGATCATAGAATAGTCAAGTTCAGAAGCCTAATCTTTGAAACAATACCCAGTGAAAAACTTTTCTGTATCAGTGATCACCAGTGTACAAGTCTGGGGATAACAAATTGTTGCTTTAACTTTTAAATTTCCATAGTTTTTTATGTTAGATGCATTCTCCAAACAAAATTTTATCAACACAGGATTCAGAAGCGACACAGCAAAGTTGTTGATTTTGAAGAGACATGCAGTTTTGTACTGCAGTTTTGTTCATCTATTTGATTAAGTTAATCCGTACTGAACAGAATTTATTTTTGAACTGAAGTTCAGTCAATTTTGGATGAAATGCAATAATAACTTTGCATGGGCAGTGCTATGATGAAAGCTTTGCATAAACAAATGGAAACTGTTTTCTTCGTTCTAAGTAGAAGGAAGATTTTTTTATGCACAGTACCTGTAGTACTTGGAAGTAGTTAGCTTCATTAGGGAAGACCAGATTAGCCCTGGGAAAAGTACAATGAAAGAGATGTAAGAGGTTGTCAGAATGATATTTTGTGTTAAAGACCGAGGTTTGTTTATCAAGGTTTATTGAGTGTTTTGAAGAATGCAGTAACAGGTAACTAGTCATCACTCTGGAGTCTCAGATATTTACTCCAAGCAGAAACGTTCATCTTCTAGACAGGCAGCAGGCTAGTGGCTACTTCAGTGTAGCTTCTGTATAGGACTGGAGCGTACAATTGTGACCCTACTGACAGAGCATTGTGAAGCTATTAGGTACATCTGAGAGCCATTTAAATGCAAATAGGATGTGAGCTTGTCAGTGACTAAAAACGGTCTTCCAGGCAAGGGTCTTAGTAATTAGAAACCATCTGGTATCATGAAAGAGTACAATATTGTCAATATATCCACAGACTAAAAGGATGCGTTTTATCTGCTACAATAACAGAAACACCTATGCTTATATATTAGAGCTCTGACAATAAGTATGCAAAATCAGATCCATCTTGCTATTTTTCCTCTGGATCACTCCTGGAAAAGAAATAAATGAGAAGCCTGGAAGAGAGAGTGCCATAAACTACAAAAAGGATGTTTAAGAAGAACACACACATAAACAGTTGAGTACCTGACAAAACGAAGGAGCCTCGTTGAAACTTTTACCTCATTTTTACCCGGTAAGATTATGAAAGACATCAAGCAAAAGATAAGTTTGATAGCTCACCTTTCAGGTCTCCTTACAAAATTATGTTCTGTATTTTCAGTGTGTGGTATGTAGAAATGGATTCAAATTTAATTAGTTCTTCTTTGGCTCCTAAAAGCTTAGGGTTTAAGATTCTAATGCTGCAGAGTCTGAAATAAAAAAAAAGCTAGTTTGTCAGTCTAAACCTAAACTACCCTTCATCATCTTTGTTTCCAAGCTAATATACCCTATAGAATATATAGGCAGGTTATTTTCTATTAAAAAAAAACCCCAAACATCACACCTCCGGTGCTAACCTGGGAGGTTAAGTGCTGGTTGAATACTGACAACAGATACTTTGAAATTTAAATTAATAGTTGCTGTAGTTGTCTTCTTCAACGTCACATTCATGTGACATTTATAGTCTTCAGTTTCATTTGAAAGTTTGTAACAGCTGACAAAAATAGAGAACTTCAACTCCAAAATTTATTTGTGATAACTATTTATTAAGGATATGGAAGAAAGTAATATTAAGATATTTCATTTTGAGAGTTTCAATAGTTAGAGGAGTAATAGGAGAGGCCTCACGCAAAGGATGCAGTTTTTATGCACAGTGAAACTGTTGAAACACCCAGGTCTGTGTGTTGATCAAAATAAAGAGGTGGTGGTTGATCCACAGTAGTTCTGATCAGCTTGCATGGGAAAGATTTAACACAGCCAACAATGCAGGTTGCCAGGCTGAATAAACGTCTTTTGCAGGTCATAGAGCCTGTACCATGACACAACTGTGTTTCTGGAATTATATACTACAGAAATTGAAGCTGTTCCTACACTTTATTCTTACAGCTGCCAAAACCCTATCTCTATTTGCTGTTCATATAAATCATGCAAGATCTTCGTTCAAAAACTTCTTTCAAAAATAAAATACACCACAAATACTGAAACTGAGTCATCAAAACAGTGAAGAGCAAATGTATCAATTATGTGTGAAGAGGGTGTCTGTGTGTCTGTCAATGTGTGTAGCACATTTCCACAGCTCAGTTAATGAACACTATTTTTTCTTGCATAGATGAGCATGGCAACTGAGACTTTCTTTCAAGGTCTCATGACTCACGATTCCCTACATACTAGTACTTTGGGATGTACCACCTCTGAACAATGACACTGTCCTGGTTTGAGATAGAACAGAAACAATTTTCTTTTCAGTAATTTTACTTTTCAGCTAAATCTCTTCTAACTAACTATACCCTCTGAAATTAACAGCATATTTTTCAGACAGTGTCCACTTCTAGCAGAGACAAGGCCTGATGTTTATAGTTAATACCAAGGAATGGTACGCAGAGAGGCTCTTGCTTATACTTCTTGCTATAACAACCAAGGTCAGTTACCTTTGATATGTGCCGCTTCAGAGGGTGGGAGGGGGAAGAGTGTAAAGATCACACCTGTGGGGAGGATCAGACAGGACAGGTGACCCAAAACTGACCAAGAGCTGAGGGATCAAAGGGGTTATCTCTCTGCTCTTCAATGACTGGTGTCCAAAGAGGACTCTGTCTGCTCGTCTGCCTTTGACCCCAACCCATGCATTCCTGAATCCAGTTCCTGAGTCCAGTTCCTGTCTGTCATTGAGTCCAGTCTGGGACTTTCCTAGTGCCTGCCGATGACGTGATCATCATCCTGGAAGCTCAATACTGGTTTTGTATATATTTATCGTGAAAAATAGCGAAGGTATTTTTGGCTTTCGCCATAATAACAAAGCTATAAGTATTTGATTTATAAGGATAACTACCCTTTAGTAAATTAGGAAACACAAGAAACTTCAAAGATAACAACTAATAGCAGCTATGGAGGAAGAACATCCGAGAAAAACACAAGGGAACTTCTCCAAAAGAGCCCACGAATGATTAACAGAAGGAAAAAGGTGCATGGAGGAGGGAGCTGATCCTACCAGAAGGAAACAGATGCCTGGGAAAAGGGAACTGAAGATCATCGATCCTCAGAAACAATTGCCAGAAGGAAACATACAAATAGAAGAAAGAAGGGACTAATGATAATCAATCATTATAAACAATTACCCTGCCTAAAATAGTAAACACGTATGCAATATTGAATGTATATAAGATGTGGGTAAAGTGTTAGCTGGTGTGCCTCTGACTTGAGTCATGCACCCAGCGCTGTGCTTTTGCTTTATTGACTTTGTCCCTATAATAAAATAAGTGCCATTTCTGTTGAAGGAATCTGTCTGTTTATTACATTTATATATATATTTTATATATGTCATTATTTTGTTATTAATATTATTATATTTTCTTTTTATTCTTAATAGTTTTCATTTAATAATATTTCATTAAAGTAGTTTAGTTTCTTTTCAACCCATAAGTCTCTCTCGCTTATTCTCTCTCCCTTCTCTTTTGGGAAGGGAGAGAGTTTAAAGTGAGCATCTATTGTTCATTTAGTGGCCAGCCCAGCCTAAATGACAACAGAAACTAATTTCCAAAGACATAAATCTATTTGAGACCATCAACTGTGAATCAAAAAAGTTGTTCCGCTTTCTGGGTGTAAACTCTCTAGGTTAAGAGGCCTTGATAAAGTTTCTCTTCTAACATGCATCACTTCTGCACAAAATCAACATTATAACTCTCTAGTACTCACAAAAAATGTCTCTCCACATCAATGGACTGTTTTATAGCCTTATTTCAGTCACTACATGCAGTATAAAGAAATCAATACTGTTGCAAGTAACAATGCTTCATTCAATATCCCTGTGTGTAATAGCTATTTAAGTAATTAATTTTCTTATCAACACCCATTTGTTCTGTTTTTATATGTGAGAGGATGAATTATTTTTCTGTATACTTTTGAGTTATTGTCCTAAATAAACCTTAATCAATGAGAAAACAAACCTATATAGACATCCAATTCCCCTTAATGTTTGGTTAATTTTCTTTGTCCACTTGCACATCACAATGGTTTTCTAATGTTCAGCCATTTCACTTCTATTGTCAGCTAATGCACACACATTATTTTGATACGAGAACCTAGCAATAAGATAGTCATAATGTATTTGAAACAGTGATAGTTTCATAGATAGCTACACAGTTAATATCACTTAAAAGATTCTTAAAAATAAGACTGCAGCAACTTATGGATGGTCTGTAGATAAGATAAATTTCTAGAGATAACATATCAAGTTTCTGCAGAACACTCTGTCTGAGCTGGGACAATAGGCAATTTACCACACCACAGTGGTATACTTTAATGAATTCTTGCATTTCATATTTCTGTGTTATCTCAAAGAAAAAGAAAAGAAAGAAAAGTTATTTGTTTCACATAGACACCAGAGAAGGAAATTTATTGACGTCCCTGTAATTTGGTCAATTTGAATTGTCTCACTTTGTAAAACATATGCACATTGTTTTTCAAGCGGAAGATGTAAATCACCATCCATAATACTAAATACAGTCCTTCTTTTAAAACATCACCCATTCACACAGCTGATCCTCCAATTCGCCATTCATAACTTCACATGTATTTTCCTTGCATGACTTTTCTTGCCAAAGCTGTTGAAAGGTTTGTAGTCTGTGCCCTTCATAGTTTGTTAGGTCAGCTTTACTGAATTAAAATTTAATAACAGAGATGACAGAAATAATTTACATGGTATAAAGGAAAACAATTCCAAAACTTTTCATCAGTGTTATCATAGCATTTTTTCAAGAATATAAAGAGGCATACTACCAACATTCTCTTACAAGCTAGGAAAAGAGGTTCATTACAGCAGACAATGTATTAACAGTTTTAATTAGTGTTCTTGCATGAAGTTTAAGAACTAGCAATAAGAAAATGATAAACTGAAGTGAAGAGACTATATAAAATAAAAGAACAAGTGAGTGTAACATTTATTAGGAAACTATATAATATAAAAGCAACCTTCAAAAACCAGCAGCCGAAAGTCAACCTCAAGACAGTATTTACAATTTACATATACAGATTTACAGTTTGGTTGCATAATTAACTACATTCATGCCAATCTGCCCCACAGAATATAACTTTGCAAAACTTAAGACTGCACCTTTCTGGTGTTCAAAGAGAATTTTTGACGTAGACAACATCGTAAACTGCACAGATGGGGTCAAATAGGGTCACATCTATCAAGGGAAATATGAACTATCACAAGTCACCTAGTAAGAAATGTAACTTTTCATAAGAAAACAAATTATCAGGTGAAATAACAATCCCAACTATGATACATCCTTTGATTATAAAGTTTTCTGTAAAATTTGTGTTAACTGACAAGATTAATGCATTCAACTTGTAATGTGAAAAGAAATTTGGATTAGCTACAAAAGCAAGCATTCTGAGGAGTTCCATTATATCATTCTATTTCCAAAACAGATTTTTCAAGCAGCTCCCTTTCTATTTAAGTCCTGTTGCAGTCAGCCAGGGAACTCTACCTTTATGGAATTACTGTAGAGGATGGAACCACCACAGAAGCATGAACAGCCTGCCCCATACTATTTGTTCAGTAGAAATTATTAGTTTTGTCAAAGATTATGCTAATTAAACACTACAGATAACTCTTTTCAGAGGTGCCAGATAGAACAAAAATTTCAGAGGTATTTTATTTCTCTCTATGCCTAGGAAAGGAGGACCGAAGTCTCTGTTTAAAAATGACAATTTTTGACCGAGTTTTCTACAAAGTACCAGAAAGTAATTGCTTCAGGCTGATGGCCAGAAATGGAAGATATGAGCACCCTCACATAGAAGGAGGAAAAGAAGAAGAGGGTATCAGGACTGTCTGGACTTGAGATGCCTCCCAACAACTGGCAGAAATATTTCAGGCTCCTGATTTGCAAAACACTTCTTTTAGACATGTGGAAATTGAAATTGTCAGTGTCCAAGTCCTCTCACTGTTACCATAAGGATTGCTGGAAGTCCAAAGGCTTTCTCAGCCACTTCGCTCTTGAGTCTCCAGCCTTCTTACAAGCTTTTTGTTGGTCCTGATCACAAGGTTTTAAGGTTCTCAGTTTGTATTAACTGAGGAGGGAGGCTGAAGCAAATCATGTGCTCAAATATATACATGTATTTTTTTAGTTGTCATGTTTTTTCCTTTCATAATCAGTGGTTGCAGCATAGTTCATCAGATCAACTTTAAACAACGGCATGAGCATGATAAGATCTCTGCTACAAAAGCACCCTCTGTAAAGGAAATCTTGAGCAACTAGCTCAGACACAGAGACAGTCCTGCAAATGTCTAAGTCAAGACATCCCATAACTAATTAAGACTATGAAACCAAAAACCTTGAAGCTGTTGCTTAGCCTGTGCTTTCAGGCACTCAGGATTTCAGACATTTACGTGACTTGAAACAGAACTAGAACTTTTTTCTGGGAAAGTAAATGGGTTCAAGAGGTAGGGGAGTATTTAAATTTTTTCTACTTGCCCTTCAACTTAGGAAAATTCTTTAAAACTATTCAGGAAAAACAACAACAAAACAGGAACTTTGTAACCCCCTACTATTTGTTCTTTTTGAATAAATTCTTTTGTTTCCTTCAATTTTGTAGCATATTTAGATCCCTTGTATAGAAATAGAAATTTTGAGGATGGTCACCCCTCGTAGAAAAAAATCAATGATTTCCTTGCTACCGTTAATTTTCTTTACAGTCATTGTGACAGAAGAAGTCCCTAGTGATATCATTGCTTTTTAGTCCTGAATCTCAAGGATCCACATACTAGAGCTCTGGGATTTTTAAATTTAAATTCTCCCCTTTCCCTTGGGAACTAAGAAATACTAAGAAATTTATCTGCATTGTTTCCCATAATTTAACAATTTATTATATGAACATAAACCCCTGCTTTCTAGATCAAGTGTTCTGAATGTGACCAGCAATGCTCAGGCTTCAAGGGTTTTCTTTACTTTTAAGATACACTGGGTGCTCCCCGTGAGTAGTTAGCCACACTCATGAGCGAAGAATGAGTATATTACTGTCTCCAGCATCTTCTAAGGTCTCAGGAAAGGATGCCATTCACTTACAGCAGACTTTCGCTGGGAGTCTACTCATTTTAGGAAGTAAAGGCCTGATCCAAACCCCGCTGAAGTCAATGGAAAAAGACTCCCATTGACTACAATGGGCTCTGGATCATGCCCTAAATCCAATCTCTTCATTAATGCAGAATTAATAATAAGATGTCCTTCCAGTAGCCTGGAGTACCTTAGGTCCCAGAAATTTCAGTTGAACAATTTCACTTTAGATTGCCGTCCACTGGAATTTGAAAGGTGAAGCCAAGATCATTTTCAGTGCCAAGAAAACCTTAACTAGTTATATTCAATCCCACCAGTTCAATCAAAATCCTTAGGCAACCTAATGAGAAAATAGCAAGAGCAAGTGAAGCCAAAGAAATATATTAATTTGTTCAGTGCACGCTTCAGTGCACTGAACAGTGCATACTACAAATTGTTCAGTGCACACTTCAGAAACACAGTGTAGGCTCTGATATGATCAATGGACAGATGTGCTGATGCTTTTGGAGATATCAGTGTAGAGCCAGACTACACGGGACAAATTAAAAGACTATAGCACAGTTAACTATATAAGGTGTTTGGTTGTATTTTTTTAAACTAACAGAGAAGGTGAGATACAAAATTTCTCAAACTGTTTTCTCAGTTGCACAACAGATCTTAATCAATTCATAAATAATAAAAAGTGGCAGAAAGATACTATCATTATAAATCATAATAACACCCTTAAGTTCTTAGGACAGGCTGACGTGAATTGTGAATGTTATATTAGTACAAACTTTGACAGACAGATAATAAATGGATAGAATTACTATAGTGTCATTAAATGAGAATAAATATATATATATGTAATATGATGAGTTTTGTATAAAATAAAAATTTGAAACAAACACAGTTTGTGCTTTTACAGCTTAAAATTTGTATTTCTGATAAACCGCTGGAGAGATCAGCCATTCCAAAAGACCTCTAGCATTATCCATTGCTCACATTTCATTAAATTGCCATTAAAAGTAATTACTGTTTTCCCTTGGTTATTCATACTGACAAAAATGGCTCCAAAGTTGAAGTATTTTCATTTTGTAACTGATAACTAATTGTTCCACTAAAAAATGTCATGCAGGCTGCCATGCACTTTATAATAAAGATCTTTCTACAGTTATATTCTCACATTTAAAAAAAAAAAATCAATGTAATTTTATCATAATTTCAATAGGATTTACCATTAAGAAATCAGCACATTCGCTGATCTGTAAATGCTTGCAGGCATGTCACCATCCTCCCACTAAGCGAAATAGATCAGTTTAAGCTAAGTTTTGAGCTCAAGAACTGGTTTTGCCTTCACTTTTATTTCAGATATTTTACCCAGGTCATTTCTGTAATACTGTTAAGCCACTCAGATTTAGTGTTAAGCAACTCAAAGCCTGCTGATAACATTTATACTAATTAATTTTAGATATAAAGGAAACAGATCTTAAACATCTAAATCAAAATATGCCAGTTTTCTAGAGTAATAGATTTATTTTGCATCTGCATAAGTACCAACTTACTCCTCCAAAGACTCTACCAAAATATGGAAAAACCACAGGTTTGAATCTGTGGTATGAATCACCTCAGACTCATGTATTTCTGTGCAAAACACATGAATACTATAATAAAATGCTGTGGTTTGGATCTCTTTCTTTTCCTTGTTGAATTAAAAAAACAAAAAAAAAACAAAAAAAAACCAAAAAAAAACCCCCGTGATTATTGTACTGTTAAATAAATTTAGGTCATTTTACAAACCTTGACAGTTTCTGGCAAAGGAAAATTTGCCTTGCTGTACAGCATAACTTTAATCACTTTTAAAGTCACATAGTCATGAGTGACATCAAGGAACACCTGATTTGAGGTAAATGTCTGTGACATTTATTTTTATTTCTTTTTCTTCTTCATCTAACAACTTCTGGCCAGATACATAGAATCTAGTATTTAGTAACACAAAAGCTAACCCAGTTGCAAGCCTGTTGAACAAATGTAGTACAAGACCTGTTTTCCGTTTGACTCAATATCTTTTTCCATCCCTTCATACTTGTTTAAATTGGCATCTAGTCAGTACTGTTTCATTCAAACTGTAGTCTCTTAAACTTGATGGAGAAAATGAAAGCATCCTACTACCTGGATCAGGTGAAAAAAGAAGAAAATTCATGCAGTTTATACGATGTGGGCTGAAGCCAACATATAGACAAAATGAAGTTTCACATCTATTTGTTTAAATAAAAGGCATTAATTTGCTTTGATGTGGTTTTCAATTTATCCAAGGATCTCCATTTATCACTTTCCAGATGAAAGGTATGACTATAATCAGCAAGATCAATAGAAATCAAAGCTTTTTAAGCAAGGTTTAGCAACCGCTTGCTTGAGGCATATATAGCTTGGCTACTAAAATTAGCCTGGATCATTGGATTATAAATAACATCTTGATCAATGGCTCCCATGTCATTTAACTAAACAAATATTAAATTTCTGCCCTTAGAGTCTCACAGTGACACTGGCCAAAATTCAAACCCTGGCAGCTGTCCAGGATGTACAATGCATAGAAAATATTCCCCATTGATTTTCAGACAGAAGCAAAAAAGTATTAGTCAAGATAAAATGCTTTTCTGGAGAGGATATCACAGCATAATGCTGTATTGAGAACAATTCTTTCTTGCACTTACTGCATCTACAGCAAGGAATGCAAAGCATGCAGGACAATGCTCAAACACCCTCATCAGGGGGAAAAGTTAATGCCATGATGACATCCAATACGTTGTTTAAGCTAGTTTTAAAGTCAACAATTAGACAAAGGTATTTGTATATTAAATAGATTTTTTTCAGTGGTTCTAAGTCTTTCATTACACATCTGAGACATAAATTTCAGATCAGTCTGTAATGCTCCCTAGAGACCTAGAGAAATCGATGAACAAGGCTATAATGAATTCACAAGACAGTTTTGTTGTTAGAAAACCTTGTAAGCAGCCGACAGTTTAATTTGTACAAGGAGTCAGAATCGCTATCCTGCATCTAACACTTTAGACTGTGTAATTTAGGTTTTTAGAATAAAAAGAGTCAGCAGACTTAATTACATTGTACACTATTAGAAATAACTTCTTACTGACTGGGCAAGTCAGTGTATTTGATGGGATTTTACTTTCTCCTCTTCTATCCCCCTACAGTTATTAAATCCAAATAAAAATTTAATTTTTCATTAATTTTAAATGCCCTGCAAATGCCTTGAATTATCATCTTTCATATACCAATATGCTGTGTGTACCTGCACAAAAGAGAGATAATTAATAACTTTTTGGCCTTGCACATAAGGCCTAAGTCAGTAGCTGTAGTGCAAAGTCTTCGCTTAGACCAAAGTTATGATTTTCAGATATGTGCCTGAAAGGAGGGCAACATACATTCATTCATTAGCCAGGCAGTATTACTGGTACATACACTGCAAAGCAACAAGTACACAATCACTAGAACAAATCTGTATGAAAATCAAGACAAATTACTCCCTTTCTCTTTCCCTTCACTACTCAAGTAAATATCTTCCTTCCTCATGGAAGAACATACCAGCATTCAAGTATGTTTTTAGAGGTGTTGCTTTGCCCACATCTCTTCCTTCACACTCTTATCTGAATCTGTAGTCTCTGGCATCACATTCTTTTCACCTCTATTGTCAGTTATAGCAACCAATGCCACAAATTGGATCAAAAGGCATTACTTTTAGGTGTCACTAACATAAAATAACAAGCACTGATCTGACAGTTTTAAAAAGAAGAATGAATGGATAAGAATGTAATGAGGCTTCAGAAATGAAACCAACTATCAGTAATATTAATCTTGTTTTCACAATGGACGTTCTATGAAATAGAAAGGAGGTTTATCTTCTCTGGAGAGCCTTGATTAGAACCAGGCTTCTTATTAATGAAATGTATTCTTTTTTTAATTAAAAGAGGAGAGGATATGCATACTTGCTCTCATATCCCTTATTCATCATCTCATTTCCCAATTCATCCTCAGGCAAGCACATTTGCTAGATAAGGCCTCCACTAAAAAAAATCATGTTCATATTTTTTCTCTCTTTAGAAACCATCAAAACTGAAGCGTATCCTGAAAAGTTTTAAAATAAAACAGCCCCCCGTACTTACATACAAAGGAACTCTTAATTAAAACTTAATGAAGGACAGAAGAAAAAGCAATAACACAATATCAAGGGACAGGTAGATGAGAAGGAAGTATTCAATCTGAGATATTTAATATTTTAATTGGTTATCTGGAAGAAATAAGAAACTGAGTGTTATGAGTCTGATTCTAACCTTATTAAAGTCAGTGGCAAAAAGCCCGGTGAGTTCAATGGGGCCAAGATGAAGCTCTAATTGAATTAGGAACAGACTTCAAATAAAATATGTTACGTTCTTCCCTTCATCTTCTCATTCTAGCAGAAAGAAATAAGATTTAATGAAATCTGTCACAGAGGCAGGTAATTGAGTTTGTTTTGACCTGGATCAAAAGAAATAAGTACTCATGAGGGAAGTAACTTTGCCTATGAATTCATTGAAATAACAATGCTGGACACTGAGTTTTCTGATAGAAACTGACTGCCATACTCAAGTGTCTAAAACCTGTCCTGCACTAAAACCTGAGGTGTCTTATCACCTTGCTGATAGGGTAGTTCTATTTAAACACAATAAATATTGAACCTTTATCTGAAAAAAAAAAAAAAATAAATGCAGAATTAGTTGAGGGAAAAAGGCACATTGTGCTTACAGCTCCCTCTGTCAGTCAGCATTTGCTGTAAGTTCACACAAGGTGTGAGTTCACACATGGGATATATGTACCAGTTGCCCAAAGAAACCTTCACTCTCTTGTAGTGGATGCAAGACAACTAATCAGTAGTTACTGGTGAAAGAGCAGTAAAAATAGACCAGGAAAAGACCTCAATTTCCCTTTGCCAACCACACCACCTCAGGGTCTCATTTCTCCAGCTGCTACTGGTTGCTGCTACCTTGCTGACCTTGGCCATCTGTGAGAGTGACTGAGCTGGGAGGAAGGGAAATTTGGCTGAGGCACCTGTTGGGCAGCAGCCCCTCTTTTGTAAGGATTTTCTTCCAGACCTCAGAAGCAGGAGCATCCAAATTCTACTGGTATAGCAGGACTGAAACATGGAAAGACAGATGCAATATCAGAGGCTCTCTTCAACGGGAAGGTTTCAGATAGTGTTACCTAAAGCTGTGAATTCAAATAACTTAATGGAAATTAATTATTTTAAAACTAATCACCTGCAAGTGCAACACTCTAGCAGTTCTTGCATGGTTCTCTGCTGTATTACTCTCGTGAGAGCTATTCCTTTCCTATTTAAAGACAACCATTCATGAGAACAAGAGGGAAAGTGAAGGAAAAGGTGTAAGGAAGAGTCCAACTCCTTGACTCAGTCTTTATTTCAGATGGGAGACTAAATTTCAGACCTACAGGATCAGGTTCAGAAGGAGACAGTAATTCTATTGCATTAAAAACTAATGCAGATGAATAATCACCTAGTAATAAATTAGAAGAATGTCAGACAGCTTGAATCTGCCTCATATTCTTTTTGATGGTGGCAAAAGAGGTACTTTTACAGAAGAGGGACTTTGTTTATGGTGCTTTGGTCTCAGAGCTACAATAGAGTTAAGGAGTCCAACAAACCTCTAGAAGTTTTTCAGACAAGGCTGTTGCCTTCCCTACTCTCCCTGAAGTGGCACAAGCTTGGGGAAATGCCAAGTACCCATTGTTCCCTTTGGCTCCTGCTGTACTTATCCCAGTAAGGGTCCAACCCATCCAAGATCTTACTGAAGTAAGATTCAGTTTTGAGGCATTATGTATCTTTGACTAATAACCTTTAAGGTTCAGTGTTTGAAAGACATAAAAATCAATACCAAAACACAAATAAAGAAAGTATGGAGTTTTTTTAGTCATAAACTGGTAGAACAGATGTTTTCTAAGTATCATGACATTTTAACTACACCATTTTTTTGTCCCAGAATAAAACACTACCAGCATCTTCAGAAAGAGAACTGGTAAATCTTATTTAATTTATGTTCATCATCATAGCAATTGAAATACATTTTGTAATGCCAAGCATGAAATGTTCTGGAAATGGATGAAAACCTTCTTTTGTATTTCTCCATCCAACTCCATTGTGCAATACAACATTTGCAGCATTACCTTGGGCACATTTGCAGTTTTCGGAAATCTGATGACTGCTTATTGCTGGCTGGGGACACGTAAGCTCTTGTGTTCGTAATGGAGTATCCACGTACCTGGGACATATGCATACTAAGTGAAGGAAAGCATGTCATATTAGAATATTGATTGCACATGTCAGCATATGCACCATATTTTTACAAATTAGTCTGTGTTAAACTCCACTGTCTGCATGACTGGGGGGAAGGGAGGAATTAATTACTTTTCTTCAAACTTGAGCTTCCTGCAAATTTTTAATCTAGAATGTATTTCCTGCTGAAAACAGCAAAGGCAAAATGTTGTAATATTCTCATATCATGTTTTTTGGATTTATGAATTTTATGAAACTTCAATAACAAGTTTTGTGGAGGCTTGCATAGGCATCAGCATTACATGTTATGATCAAAAGGCTGTATCAGCACAGAATTCTCCCCAAACAATACCTCGCTCAAGCAGCAGATCTAGAGATAAGCATTACTATTATCATGAAAGTAAAAAAAATCTGGATTATACTTTTGTTCTCCCTTTCTCCTTCACAAAGCTTGTTATCATCAGCATACAAAAATAGAAAATTTCAAGCTCCTCAGAAATAACTCTGCACTGCCTTTTCTCTAAGAGGTGCTTTTCCAGGACTGGGTCCTTGAATGTGACCTTATATTACATCACTACATTTTTCCCCTTCAAATTATGCACTACGATTACAGTACTGGCTAGATGCCATAGCTATGCAACGTTTTACTAGGCTCAACAGGAGTTCCATAGTGTAGCTCCTGTTTCTAAATGATCTATAAAATACGTAGAGTAGAGGAAGGTATTGGAAGTGTCTGGCTAAGAGCTTTCAAAAGTATTTAGGAATGTATAGAGGTCGTAATTCTTAGAACTAGATGAAACGAACGTAACCAAAATGTTAGCAGACAATGCTTGATCTGTGTCTAAAAACAAACCCCATAAACTCATTAGAAAATCTGCCAATTGTCCAAAAGGAACAGAAGTGGCTCCACCCCATGGTATGCTGTACATTAATTTTATGCACAAGTATACAAAGATTTATTTACTTACCACTGCTGCGGCTTGGGATGTTTGTTTGGTTTTTTTCTTAGCAGCCTCCTTTGCTTTCCACTTTCTCTTGTATGTACTTTGAAACTGAGGATAATAAGGACTGTTTTCCCATGGCGAAAATACAGCTATGGCATAAACCTAGTTAGTTGGACCTTTAGGTTTTTTTGTCCCCCAACAGTAGAAGTATCCATGTGGCTATAGTACTCAAGTTGTTCTTCACACGGAGAAAATAAATTAGCAATCTTCAAATGCAAAGATTTTCTTCTTTATACTGCCCCAGCTGGTACTCATCACTGACAAAAGTCAGCTCCAAACTGAATAACAGTTCCCGAGAAGCCTGGAGAGCTTTGAAATGTTAATAAATGTTGGGGGAGATGAGGAGTGGGTTATACAATAATTTAGATTTTCAGACCTTCATGCTCAAGCTCAGCGTCACTTGAGCGATGACATTCAACAAGAAATGTTTCAGATAGGTGTTTATCAATGAACATGCCTGTGAAAATCCAGAGTGATAGAATATATTTTAAATTAAATTAACTGTCCTGTTATTTCTACCTTGACTGCTAAAATATAGATAGATACAGACAATATAATTAAGGCTTAACTAGATGAAGTTGTCCATCACCCACTGACTTCTGTTATTACCATCATAGTTGGAGGTGGTGTTAGCTGCAGTGCTAACAAAAATAACAGGTCTGTCATGAAGAGCATCACCTACGAATAATCATCCCATTTAGTGTTATCAGCAACAGATGACCTCACAGACTGAATGACAAGACCCTGACTCAGGAACTAGACGAGAGCCTCAGTAAGAAATGAAGTTTCCTTGTGTCTTCATTTGATATTACCCCCTTGGTATGTAGCATCTAGAAATCATATGTCTTATAGTAAGGAAATCAAAACGTGATGTTAAGTTTTGCAGTATTTATTTACCCTTGCAGGGTAGTATTTACTAAGTTCAGAATTTCTAAACACTCACTACCATGATGTACTTTTCTTGCTTCTTAAAGATTGCTTTTTATACCTCCTATTAAAATGTTTTAATGCACGAATGCTACAGAAAGGAGCCTGTGCAAAGTCAGTCTGACTAATTCAGAAATAGAAGAACGACTCATTTTCACAAACCATTAAAAAAGTTCCTGAATGTTCCCTTTCATTTTTCCATATACTCCAAACAGATGTGTGTTTAAAACTTTCTGCTATATAAAGTTTATGTCCCTGTTGAGATTTCCATAAAAGTTTATGCCTGTTGAGATTTCTACCTTTTGATCAAAGCCAGTTGAATAATAAAATCTTAGAGAACTAAAATCAAGCAGAGATTCCAGAGTACTTTCCTATTTTTAATTTTATGCATGTTTGATCTAATCATTTTCCAACAGCATATTAAGAGATTCAGCTTAACTCTAATGACATCTTATAGCCTTTTTTAAAAAAGCTGTATATTATATGTTATCATAGCAAATATTTTTTCTTTATGAGTCCCCACTAAGATACTGAATTGCCAGAGATTTTCATCCAATAAACACATACAGAGTACAAATTTTGCACTACAAAAGGGGGAGGAGGAGTAAAACTAAGAATTCTATCTGAATTTAAGGAGAAGAATCACAGACCTGAAAAACCTAGCATATATAATAATAATGTCACATCATCTTTCCTCCCTTCTGCTATGAACTGAAAGTTTTCCATGTTAATATCACTCTCTTTTTCAGTCACCAATGTGATGCTGATATTAACAAACGGAGATGGCACATTCATATTGTTTCTAGTAATTTAAGGTTTAAGTTATTATTAGCTAACTAACTCTCAATATTTGCCTTGACTGGTGTAGACTTTCCACCAACACAATGAAAGTTAACAGGATCCTTTATGTCACTAAAGTTACTCTCAAACAACAGAAAAAGTCTCCGGGCCTGGATCTTTGCCATGCAACTTAGATAACAGTTGAAGAAATTCCTCCTGCAGGCAAAGCTGTAATGTACTGTTTCATTACTAAAGAGGTGCCAGATACACTCAGAATATCAAACAAAAACACCCCATGGGTGTTTTCTACACCAAAGCAGTCAGTAGAATGTGGGAGTTAAAAAGTTGTAAAGGCATTAAAAATTTCTTCCATTTGGCAAGGAAAAATCAAGATGCAGGGACTTGGCTCTGAAAAATAGACAACAATAATTCCTTCTGTCCAGCAAAATCAGTTGTATTTAAGATGTCTGTGACAAAATAAAGGATATCAGCTCCTTGTTCAAATGTTAAATCTATAATTTTAAACTGGTATACAAATATAAATTCATTCATATTCCTCAGCTGAACTCCATTTTATGATACAAAATTTGTCACAAAAATGAGGGTTAGGCTTGGGTTCATATAGTAACCAAGTATTCAGCTGTTAGTCTTCTATCTGTTAAAAATACTGCATTCATCAGCGGGGAAATATGTTTACTTTAGATATCTGTCATTCTCTTTCATTGTTTTGCTTCCTTTTTTAACTTACATGTTCAAAGCTGAGTATAGAGCATTAAGTTTGCTTTGAATCACTGATTTGTCAAAGGGAAATAGCAGCTCACCTATATTTTCACTGATGTTGAAAACTCCTCTAGTACTAAGCAGGAAATGTGGAATAAAGTTCTCCTTTCCCAATGTAAATGGTGTTCTGTGCTTCACTAAAGACAGTGAAAGCCATTTGCTTTCAGCACACTGAATTTTCCTAATTAAAATTTTGGCTAAACTCAGAAAAAAGCACGATCTAGAGGGATGTTGCGACTACAGCATGAATCAGGCTGAATGGATGCAGTTTTATTAGCAAAACCTCAGATGAAAGGTGTCTTCATTTACTCATGCAGTTGATCATAGAATCATAGAATAGTTAGAATTGCAAGGGACCTTAAAGGTCAACTAGTCCAACCACCCTTCCATGGGCAGGGACACTTCCCACTAGACCAGGCTGCACAAAGCCTCATCCAACCTGGCCTTGAACACCTCCAGGGACGGGGCATCCACAGCTTCTCTGGGCAACCTGGTCCACTGCCTCCCCGCCCTCACAGTAAAGAATTTCTTCCTAATATCTAACCTAAATTTACACACTTTCAGTTTAAAACTTTTACCCCTCATCCTATTGCTCCTTTTCCTGTCTCTGGAGATATTCAAAACCCACCCGGATGCGTTCNTTTTTTTTTTTTTTTTTTTTTTTTTACAATAGGTGCCTTTCAGATCCCACTAAATCAAATGCCAAGTAACCACTTTGCAACAAACCCACCATTTTAGAAATAGTTGAGTGCATTTACTATGTCTCTCACTGGAGCTGAGGAGGACAGACTGAAGAATGGCAAACTTAAAAGTTCTAAGTAACTAGATATTGCAGAGCTGTTCACCACATGCAGCAGCACAAGACTGCCCCTATAGGTCCAGTAAGTCCTTGTCTGCCTACATTTATGCAAGTAGCTGCTTTCTTCCAGAGCCCTAAACAGAATTGGTACTCACAGTTGTGGTATCCTGCTCCCTGGGATAAAGAAGATGTGCAGTTCAGTCTTCCTTTTTTGAGAAAGAAGAGATGCAATGCTGCTGCAGGGTGTTCGTCAGGCCTGTTACTTCAGTAATGAAATCTGAGCAATCTTGTTCTTTCTGAGTTTTATCATGGGCTGCTTAGATTGTCTCTCTACTCCTAGTTATGGTTTGTTGCTTGAAGAGGATAGCGGCTTCCCTTCTTTCCCATAGACCGTGTTGGGAGATTCAGGATCAGCACGACTCCTTTTCCTGGGAAAGAAAATGGAGGGAAGCAGCAACTCCTGCTTCTCCTGATAGGTGATGTACTTACCTTGCTGATGATAGCTCTGCCACGCCACTGGCAGGTGTTTGCCAGGCTATGCAGCTCAAATGTGTTTTAATAGGCATGTGAGGGAGGCTAGGACAGGGATTTATGTTGTGTGGAGTGACATACTAATGCAAATACAGTATAGAAGAACACATAGAAGTGCTTGAAACAAAACTTGGTTTGACAATGCTGCAGGTATCGCTGGGAGAAGAAAAGGGGTGGAGATAAGTTTCTCTTTGTGGCACATTGAGGTATGACTATAGCAGGAGCAGCGTGCCAAGCCACAGGTAGACGGCCCAGACAACATTGATGCACAGTCATTAAAATACAACTCCAGTACCCCTAATAAGCCCACACTCCAGTCGATGCATCTTCATAGCATTTGTTTTGCTGCATAAATTAAAGATAATTAAGACATCCTGAGATAACAAGTTTTTGTTTTGCTGTTTATAGCCAAGATAAGGTTCAGACCACTCTGAAGTGGTAGATGGGGAAGAGCCAGGTGGATGCAAGGGTAACAAAAGGCCATGAGCTGATAGGATTTCAGCATTTACAGTGAATTTGGAGGAGACAAGGGAACAGACCTGAGCTCGCTGTGGACAGAAATGAAAGGCAGCTATGATAAAGATGTAAAATGATCATCAAAGAGTGAAGAGAGATGATGTTAAGGTAATGATGAGGAAGAACAGTGGAGCCATGAGTCCAGGACTTCACATCAAATATTGAGTTCGGAGTAAGGAGATAAGAAACTTTTAGATCAGATACAGACTTCTGTGTTAAAAAGAGTTTTGAAGGGTGCAGTTTTCATCCTTTGTATCACTTAGCTCTTCAGCTGTGCTTCCTCAGCTGGACTATCTTTGTGGCAGCAGGGAGATTGCACGTAAAGTAGAAGACAAGAAAACACAAAAGGCCAACTTCTTTTTTGTAGGACAGCGTTCTATAAAGCACAAATATTACAGCTATCTTTTCAAGTTGTGCATGTACAGTACATTTTTATTTGGTGTCTAAGGAATTTATCTGTCCTAAATGTGTCTGTAAATTTGTGAATGGCTGTGAGCAACAATCCTTCATACTCTTCTTCTAATTAGCATACATTTCTCTGCTTCTTTTCTTTGTCTGCCTTTTTTTTCGGGTGCTAGCAATTTCTTTTGAGCAGGAAACCTTGCTACTTTCCCTTATTTCCTTCCATTGGTTCCATCATTGCTAGGTTCAAGAGAATATCTCCAGCATAAAAATGGACAAAAATAGAAGGATAAGGTACTAACATTTCTCAGGGCTTTTTTTTTTTTTTTTTTTTTTTTTTTCTTTGAAC
>VXBH01000962.1:356191-367647 GCA_013400035.1 Rynchops niger | reverse complement strand
TGTTGTTTTTTTTTTTTTTTTTTTTTTTTTTTTTCCTTGAAGCTGTTTTTAGAATCAGGAAGATAGAAAGGGTTTACACTGGGATGGTTTACAAAATGGACTTCCTGAGACGTTTAAATGATACTGCAGAGAAGATTTCATAATCTGAAAAGGCTGTACTTCCTGGAGCAGAGAAAAATGTTTGGGAGTGGTTGTTCACACTGTCATCTAAAAAGAAAAGCATATACATAACACGACACCCATGGGAGAAAAAAAAAAGTGAAACTATGAACAATGTGGCAATGCGCTGTGATAACAAAAACTCATCTTTAAAAGAAATAAGCATACTGTCAACATGGCTATACATCACACATATTGCATCAATCAAACCAAAATGGTCTAGTAACTACCAATCTTAATTTAGCTTAAGGCAAACATGATATAAAATGCAGGAAGCTAACACTACCAGATCACCTGGTAATTTAACAAGCCAAACTTTCTTTCTGTAAAATGGAAAAGATGTAATAGAATAGGATAAATTTCACTTATTGTATGTGGTGAAATACCAGTTTTGAGTATTCGCTTTATAGCTAATTGAACTTGCATGAACTTGAAGTTGCTTGAACTAGCTTGTCTGTTTGAACTAGCTTGCTTGAACTGTTCTCTGATTTTAAAAAAGTGGCTTCATAATAATAAACAATACTCATAGGAAAGGCAAACTGTTTATTTTCAGCAACAACCCCTTTTATTTTATTATTTTGAGTTTTATAGATTACATTAATATATCCTACTGTTGTGTGATACCAAACAAAAGTTATCTTTACTGTTTGCGGTATAGAGGACTAGGGTATTATTTACACTGATTATATACAGAATATAATTACTTAAAATTAAATATTTAAATTATAATGTTTAAATTGGGTTTGAATTTATAGTTGTTTATTTTTTTTTAATCGATAATTTTATAATGTGACCTTGTTCCCTCAATATACACATATTTTGTCACTTACAATGGTCTTTTTGTTTAAGGGTATACCTAGTTATTAGACAACATGTTTCTAAAGAAGTTTCCAAGATCAAGTAGGCATTACCATTTTCACTTTGCTTGACTTGCTCGATTTACACAGGTTTTTATGTTTCTTGCTCATTTTCCCTGATGCAATCAGGTTGGGTTTTTTTTCAGACAGCAAGGATGTGCATGCAACATAATTATTAATGCCCATGTCTTCTCCAGTTCAGTTCTCTCAGTCAACACTTGCTTCACTGGAAAAATCATAAAATTGATTTCATTTTGTGCATGTCTAGGAGGGATTAGACCAACTCTATGTTTCAGTGGGATTTAGGCACTTAAATATATAGCAACTTTGAAATTCAAGGCTTCAGCATTTTTCTAGGTGACCAATATAATTCATTCAAAGCTAAATTCCCGTATTTAGATTTCTCCTTATATATTTGTTTATACACTACCTCCATCAGCAAATATTTATAAATATAGATAGATGTGTGTGCATGTATATGCATTCTTTCAGCAAGTATTTCATTCTTCCTTGATTTTATAATGCATGCATGTATATGCATCCATTTTAAACACAGATGAGGCAAATATCTTAACAAAGTATACTTAAGAAAGGATTATGAGATAGGACTTAGAATGATTAAGGAAAAAAAGAGTGATAAGGTATATGAACTTGGAAAGAGATACTGAGCTGGAAATGAACTATCAGTGCATGCTAAAAATCCATGTTACTGAGAGATGACTCAATGACTCTCAATGACTGTAGAGGAGGAAAGATGATTTTTTGCAGCTAATATATGATAACAAACAAATTAAGCTAAAATCAAATTATGTAAAATACGTTGCAAATACAGTGTACAAAAAAGGAGGCAAAATATCTGAAACCCTCCTTCTTCTCATGTGATTCCTAAATCACATTTGTAGAAACTGCTTTGTAGAAAACAGATTTCCTGTGTTTTTAATTATGCAAATTATGTATTATATATTTAAATAGCTTATACAGATCAGTTTATTTTTTATGTCAGTCTTTCAGGTTTTCTCTTTTGACATCTATTTATGCTTTGGGAAGACCCATGGAATTCTTCCAGCTTTTTCAATAAAACTAGCAAAATTTTTTATACAGAAAAACCTAAAGACCACGAATGACATGATATGTTTAAGAAGGAACTGGGATTTGTTTTGAAACAGAATTTGGAATATAATACTTTAAATAGATAACAAAACTATAATTTTACACATGGTTACTGAGTTCTTAAATGAGGGGGGTTTCAACTTTACATAACTGTGGCTTTCCAATCTACAATAATTCCTTAATAACTTAACCTACCAGGTCTGATTTTGGTGTTGGTTACTAATGCTTATATCTTGAATTATGAATATCATTTTATCTTGCATAAGGAAGTGGATTATACCTGTATCTCTAAAATTGGATCCCAACCGTAACATTTGTGTAACTGATAAAAACCTGCTACTATGCTACACTGAAGCAAACTTCCTAATAATTGTCATGGAAATAAATTAGGTTAAGACTACAGAGTTGAACATAAAGGTTATCACAGACCTTTTAACTGAAATTAGGTGATCAACTTTATGTATTATGAATTCATTTAAATCTTGAGACACTAGTGTGTTTGACTTTTCAATAAGTGAGGGACGAGAGACAGCTGATTCTCTGATGCATCTGGGTTTCAAGTTCCTAGAAGCTACATTTTGAGCTTAATCTCCTGAATTACATAAGATTTGAAAATTTGGTAAAAGAAAACATTGCCATTAAACTCAAGGTAAGAAATTATTATACATTGTTTTATGTATCTTTATATAAAAAGTTACAAGTAGCAAGCATATGACACAGAAATGGAACAGTAACAGCAATAATTGTGAATGCATGCTTTTTACAATGTATCTAATAAAGGGATTTTTTTCCAACTCAAATATTCAGTAACATACATGCAGATTATTTTCTCAATGTCAAATTCAGTCATATTGCTAGATGCTTATCCAACAGACATTTCTATTGAAGTGATTATGAATGGCTAAATACCTGATTTCAATAAATTGTTCCTGAAATTGGGAATTTAACTTGCAACAAAAAGAAGAGAGAAAAAGAAAAAGAGAAATGACCAATAAGCATAATAACCAAAGTCTTATTGCCTTCTAGTAATTTTACTCAACACTGTTTGATGAATTTTGTCATGATATGAGAATAGCTGGTCAGAGAGTCCATAAAACCTCTAGCTGGTGTTTCCAAGGACGATAGTTTCACATTTCATTGTAGCATGTTCAAAATCACTCAGGAGCGCACTATTCTCAAGCAGTCTATATAATGAAAACAACGTACATATAACAAAAGTTCAATGTAATTCTTCTTCCACATATCACACAACATACAAGTAAATAGCAGACATAAAATATATCAACTGAAATAAATAAAGGGATAAAAAAAAAAAAAAAAAGAAAAAAAAAGAAAAAAAAAGACTGTCTCAGTTAGGAGCTAATTTCTTCTTCAAGTTTGCAGCAAATCTCCAAATGTATTTAAAAACTAAGGAGCACTTGGTGGCTAGCAAATTACAAAAGAAACATATTATTGTGCAATGGGAATATCTTGTTAAGGAAGTAAGATATGCCTGTATTTCTTAGGTTTGGATAAAGGCAATGAAATGAAATTAGAAACATGTCCACTTTCTTTTTCAGCTGAAATGATTCACTATAGGTTTTTCCGTTCAGCGTTTGCATGACGGCATGAATAGTTGTCTAAAAGCAAACCAAGTTAAAATATATTCTCTCTATGAGGAAAAATACAAATATTTACCTAAACTATCTAGAAGGAATAAAAACATTAATGGATTCTTTCCCAGTAAAATTGCTGTATACATATATATACATATAAACATGTATATACAGGTCTATGTTTATATATATACACATAGACATACATAAATTGGCAGACTAACAGCTATCTATAATTTCACTATAAACACCTGAGATTACGTTTATTGAGAATGTTGATAACAAATTATACAAAATGAAAAGCCTAGGAAAAGACTCAAAAAAGGAAGTTTAATTTGCAAACACTAACATTAGTGCTACAGAATCTCTAAATTTGTCAGTACTACCACATACCCTTCCCTCAACACTTCACAAGGCTGAAAGAATAAAAAGAACAGAAAACTGATAGTTCCACATCTTCCTGACTTGGGTTAGATTGCCAAGTTTTACATACTATTTCACATGCTGAAATAAATTTTATTTTCGTAAATAAAAAAATAAGTGAAACAGCAGAGCCATGCAAAGCATCCGTCTTTATGATGTGTTTAGAATGAAAATTATATTTAGCTAGGGGATGATTATAGTGGTGTCAATAATAAGGAATGAATAGATTTTGCTCAGTTTACAAAGCTAAAGTGGTCATCTGTATTTAATTTTTCTGAGTATTCAAACCTGTCACTCTCCATACAAGGTGACACATAACTTGAGAACTAACATGCATTTTAGCAATGTAACAAATAAAATGGAAAGCAATAGATGGTTCAATTGTTGTACAGGTATATTTACTTACCTCCAGTCTGTCTCTTAGACCCTAGTTGTGTTGTACTCAGACTCATGTTTGCTTAGAGACCCAATGAGGCAGAACCTGGAATGTTATGGCTATTTCATTCAAAATAATAATGTTTGCATAGAAAAAAAGAAATATATGCATATAGATACTTAATAAACAGTACACCATGGTAATCTGATCAATATTCATGAAGTAATTTACACTGGCATGCAATTAGACTAAAATAATCAAATAACTTCTTTTTTTTTAAGAGACAGAAATGCCTTAATGTGCAAAGAAAATATGGAGGGCATGTAAACAGTCACAAGAAGTGTATAAATAATGCATGCAAGAGAAAACACAAATATATATAAAAAGTTTCTGTGTTTTTTTTTTCAAATAAATGGTTCATAAATGTTTCTGATTTTCTTTTTCTTTTACTTGTAAACTTTTAATCACTCATATTTACAGTCATTCAAAGTGCAATATACAGTAGAAATAGCTCTTTTATTAAAAATATCAAGTTTGACTACTTTTTTATTGATTAGAAAGATTCCTCTTAACTACATTCTTATATGTAAATATGCAAGTATTCTCTATTCACTATGCTGTCTCCTATTCTAATAAAAATATAAGTTAATATGACAATCCAAGATACTGTGGTTAATAATGGAACAGATACAGTAAAGTTTTGCAAATACTATCATTCATTATATAAAAGATAATGTTTGATGAGGAAAGGGATTTTCTTACCCCAGGATTGTGTTTCGCGTTATTGTGCCATGCATCAAAATGGACACATGTATTTTTTATTTATTGATGTATTGATTTAGAGATGCTAGACCAACAGTGGATAATACTCAAGGCCACCTCAGTTACAAGGAAACCACATGCATGTGGCTCTTTCAAAAACTAGATTCATACAAAATCTTCTTTGGTTTTTAAAAATTGTACCTGTTCTCTGTTGATCTGTGTGTGTATGCATGTGGGTATGTGTAAAATAGTAAAAGAAAAAAAAAAGATATAAAGTAGAAAGGTAAAACTGAGATACAGAATCCTTCAGGAAACAGGAGCAGAGATGAGAAAAAAGAGAGACAGGAAGAGAGAGATAATATAATGGTATGTGCTATCAGGAAACAGAAATTTAAACAATAAATAAAGAAGAAAGAAAATATGTCTTTACTGAATAAAGAGTGAATATGGTTGAGCAATCAAGTCCTTACACAATAGTCTTCATCAAAAATCTATTGATACTGACCGCTGAACAGCTTTATCATGTCTGGACAGCCTGTGGCTTGTGGTTGGTACCTCTTCAATTTCATCTATCTCACACGCATCTGCAGCATCTTGTGAGTAGCTATGCTTCATGACAAGGATATTTCTCCTGTTCATGGGCTGAATGAGTGGTTTTACAGGCTGGGGTTGTATTTCTGTCAAGACAGAAGCATCTCTTGTGCTGAGGTTACTACGGCTGCCCTTAATGCTAGACGCTTGTGATCCACAGTGATGGTCATGAATGCATTTTGAAGATGATCTCCGCAGTTTATGATAATTTTCAAAGTCATCTGCAACATCAGCAAGGTCAGCTGTAGTCCCTGTCCCTCTGAGGGTGCATAACTCATAATGAGGAGGCTCAAACACCTCCTGGAACACTGTTTGATCAAAGTCTGTTTTCCTTTGGACAAATTTTTTACGAGGCTGCTTGATCTGTACTATAACAGAGATAACAATGAGGATGATCACAATGCAAGAAGTCACCCCAATTATAGTCCCACTGGTATTGGTAAGTTGGTCCAATAGGTTAGCTTTTCTTTTTCCTGTGTGACAGGAGGGGGAAAAAAAAAAAAAAAAAAAGCACAGCATTAACTGCAGTTCAAGAACAAATGATGTTGGGTTCACAGATTACTGCAAAGCTGAGCCTAGTCTGTGTCTGAGTTCACTTAATCAATCTCACTGACAAAAAATAAAAATTAAGAAATCAGGTATTCGTGAAAGCCAAATAAACAACACACAAGTCTTCTGCGTGCCTATTCGCTTGGAAAGGGATTTATTCAGCACATATTGCAAGCTTAATAAGATGAAAGAATTATTTACCTTTTTTTATAAAAAGCAACGACCATAACAAGCAGATGTCACCTCTGAACTCCATTTGCCTGCTAAAGCCCCCAAGACTGTTACAGATGTTCTCTTCATTATTTTCTGTCTCTTCCAGTAAATATATGCAACTAGGACATTAGGACCAATGAAAGGGAAAGACTTTCAGGTTTTAAAAAGAAATTCTTTCCACTGGGAACTTCAGTGAAGTCCTAATATTTATGAGCTGACTGGGACTGTTGACAGTATTCAATGAAAATTACAAACAGGAGAAAATAGAAAAGCTATTCAAATTGAGGTTTTCAGAAAGGAAAAAAAAAAAAGTGCAAGTTATTTCTTTTTTTCCTGACCTATTAATTTCCACAACTTTCCTAAACACCCAGAAAAATCCAAAACCTGATCCTACCTATTATCCTTTAATCAGGGGCCTCTAGGAAGTCAGCCAGCAAATTCAGCATTGTGAATGGAGGAAAACAGAAAATATGCGGTAAAATAATAAAAAGGAAAAATGTTTCTCTGTGATTTGCTTTCAGATGGCTGCAGGCACGTAAGACGGTGACTGAGCCTTGTAGAAATCCAAGCTGAAAGCATTCACATCAGTCTGTCACAGGCATAGCAAGACTCAACAACTGTGATTAAGTTTCAACACCCAGTTTAGTGTATTTTCTCCTGGCAACATAAAACATATCAAACAACTCAATAAAAAGCCTTTGGAATGAAAGTTATTGGCACCGAAACAATAATGTCCATCTCTTCATAATCTCCTAGATACCAAAAATGAACTTTTCAGTACTCCCCATTGCCTACTCCTGTAGATTCACCTGGGGGTTCTCTAACTGACTGACACAGGCTCCGGGGAAGCAGCAGAGTTAGAAAAAGCAACACAACAGCAAACAACTTTTTTGCTGGAATCAGCAAACCTCCTTTTTCTAATCAGGAAAACAAGAGAGGATAAATAAACCCATAAAAAGATACTTGGCAAATGAAAGATGGAAATAATTCTGGAAATTAAAGAGTGGAGAAGGTTTTCTGTTTTCCTCTGTGCTGAACAAGTAGAGAACAGATAATTATTTCCCAATTGTATGTTTAGTTTCTTTGAAGAATATTATTCCATGCCACAGTTTTGCTGTGTTCTTTTGAAGTATGTTTTCATTTGTGTTTTACCCTATTGCACTGCTTGTCAGGATTTTACAGGCTTCAGCAGACTTATGAGCTGACTGCTAATCCATCTCATTCTGATTTTTTTTTTCTTGATTAGTTCCTAAATTTGGCATATCCCATGTTTCCAGGAACAAATCTGCAGTTGCGGGAGGGGGGATGGAAGCAAACTGTCTCCCTAGCCTGCAGTGTAAGTTAGTTAAACTCTTTTCTCTGAAGACAACACAGACAGTCTTTTATTTTTTTCTCAGAAACACAGAGCAATATTTGTAAACAATTGCCACCACCTGGTTGGGAACATCAGTCCCTACCTATGAAATAGACATTATGCCTGATTTCCTGTGCTTGTTCCTTGCTCTTCAATTTCACTTGATTATAGGTAGATTTGGTTGCTTTCTCACAGTGTTAATTCCACTTCACCTTGTCTTTTTAGCCCACATGGGCTATTATGGGCATGGAATGCAGCTAAAAGACACCTGCTACCCATATGTTACTCCACCACAAAGGTAACTATGACAAAGGAACCAAAATATGACTTTTAATTACATTTTTGATTGTATGGGAAACAGAGACCAAGTGCTCAGAAAGCCTGCCAGAAGGACATAACCAGCCAGAAGGACGTAACCAACACAAATCAACACCAAGCAAAACAAATGCAAACACTGAAAGTAAAATCCATTGGTATTTTTACCTCTTTTCTTTTGTCTGTTGTTTGATGTGTACTATCCCTGAATTTTTCTTCCTGAGCTTTGACCCATCTGGCACATACTTAACAAGAAACTAAAGATAATATACTGTATTCCATGAAGTCTAAATGACTTGACATTTACGATTCTACACCTTACCTTTGCAGTGATTTTCATCCCAAGGATACACACAGTTCTGGAGTCCATTGCAGACCAATGTATTATTAATACACATATTACTGTGGCAAAAGAATGTGTTGGCTTCACAAGGGGCTACAAACAAGAGAGAAAAAGCTGATATTAAGTAGTAAATCACTCTGCTTTCCACAGCAAACACATCTAGGAGTGATCATGTAGTCTGTAATAGGAGAAAGCTATACAACACAGGTTCCTCGAACATATTTAATATTTGATATGCAGAATTGAGAGCACTCAAGTCACGCACTGTTTATTATTCTATAGCAACAGATTTTCAGTTCTGTCTAAGATGGATGGACTTTCCCATAGTCTGACTCTTATGTGAGTTGGCCTCCCCAAACATTGGTGGGGGGTCATTGACATGTTATCAACAGTTTTATCCACAGATTCAAAACACAGCACCCTCTGGGCTGCTCTGAAAAAGGTTAACTGTATTCCAGGTATGGGAAATAATTTGTTTCAAAGATTGTTGCTGAAACTCCAGTTTTATAAGGAAACTTCTGTGACTGAAAGAAGATATGTACTTTAGTGCCCGTATCAATGGTGCCTGAACATTTATACACAGAGAAAACAAAATTATTTTAAAACCCTATTGTTCATAAGAAAGTCTACAATAAAAAAGTACACCTTTGATCACAAGTGTGAAGATTAAAAAAAAGCAAGTCTTCAGCATCCCTGATGCCCATGGTCTAGGAGAATCATGCAGATTAATGCTGCAGGATGAAGGCTTTACTGAAAGAAAAGAAGCAGCTTGGAAGCCATCAGAAGGAAGTGTACACACTGCTAAACTGTGCTTCTTACTCAAGTTGGCGGAGATCCTTGGGGTTGGGATTATAGAGAAACTACTCCAAAATTATATAAAATAGTAAATATAAATTACTCCTCATATTTCTTTCATTAAAACCAAACCAGAAGACCTTCCTTGATTTAGAAAAAGCTACAAACTTTATCACTGTTAAGTCACTAAAAATTAACTGTTTATGGATTTTTTTAATTTCAAAAACCCAAAAGCATTTATTATAATTATTTTAAGGGAAAGTTAAAAAATAACCTAAGACCCTTATCTAATCAGACAGGAGTTGATGCTCATATTATTGATCCTTAGAATTTGTTGCTTCATGGTAATTTTGCTCCTCTGCAACTTTAAAAACAGTTCCTATGACAACTTATATGCATAGCACAGGGACTAGCTGAAAACAGGTGACTGCTTCAGTGGTTTGTTAACTAAGGACAGTATAAAGAATTTGTATTGTAGAACTCAATGACTCCATATGCCATATCAAGAAAAGCACTTTTCAATAAATGCTTAAGTTCAGATACACATAACTGACTGAAATGGCTTCTTCAGAGCACTAATGGCCTGTTAAATAAATAGTATATGCCATCAAAACTTGTACACGCCCCCAAATATGCAAACATTCACTCANGGGAAAGGCGAGGATCTTTGGGGACTGGTTCTTTCCAAGACACAGAAAGATTTTCACTGCCTTCTTTAAACACAAAAAGAAACAGAGAAGGGGAAAATTTATGAAAAGGAAACCTAAGAAGTCCTAGGTAGCCACCCATTCAAAATACATGGCAGTGAGTAGGAAGTGCCTAAGAAAAGATGACCCAAATGACAAACAGAGAAAGTACAAGGAGTAACAGGGAAACCAGGAAGAAAAAATAAATAATGCAGGATTAGGAAAATTTATACTAATAAAGCNTTTTTTTAATTTCAAAAACCCAAAAGCATTTATTATAATTATTTTAAGGGAAAGTTAAAAAATAACCTAAGACCCTTATCTAATCAGACAGGAGTTGATGCTCATATTATTGATCCTTAGAATTTGTTGCTTCATGGTAATTTTGCTCCTCTGCAACTTTAAAAACAGTTCCTATGACAACTTATATGCATAGCACAGGGACTAGCTGAAAACAGGTGACTGCTTCAGTGGTTTGTTAACTAAGGACAGTATAAAGAATTTGTATTGTAGAACTCAATGACTCCATATGCCATATCAAGAAAAGCACTTTTCAATAAATGCTTAAGTTCAGATACACATAACTGACTGAAATGGCTTCTTCAGAGCACTAATGGCCTGTTAAATAAATAGTATATGCCATCAAAACTTGTACACGCCCCCAAATATGCAAACATTCACTCAGATATAACAGTATATATATATATATTGTATCTCTTAGCCAGTGCAGCAAACTGGTTCTGCCCACTGTTCAATTTTTGGAAAAAACTGGTATACTACCTCTTAAGCTGCATTGACCATGTTCAGGTGCAAAGTTTGTTACAGGAAGGATTTTTCTTTAAACTGGACAGAAAAAGCAGAACAGCACATGTGCATATTATCAAGGGAGGCTGTCATTGCTGTCATTTGGGGACAGTGAGGCCTGAGCCTGGAGGATACTGTGACACATTATACAGAGGACCCACCAGAGGTACCATCAACCTTTCACACTCTAGCTTCAATCCCTGCTTCTGGGAAAGGCGAGGATCTTTGGGGACTGGTTCTTTCCAAGACACAGAAAGATTTTCACTGCCTTCTTTAAACACAAAAAGAAACAGAGAAGGGGAAAATTTATGAAAAGGAAACCTAAGAAGTCCTAGGTAGCCACCCATTCAAAATACATGGCAGTGAGTAGGAAGTGCCTAAGAAAAGATGACCCAAATGACAAACAGAGAAAGTACAAGGAGTAACAGGGAAACCAGGAAGAAAAAATAAATAATGCAGGATTAGGAAAATTTATACTAATAAAGCAATAAATGAGGAAAAAAAAAAAAACAAACCCACAAAAA
>VXBH01000962.1:308420-356160 GCA_013400035.1 Rynchops niger | reverse complement strand
AAAAAACAAAAAAAACAACAACAACAACAAAAAAAAAACTACAGAGACACCAAAAGACATGAAGAGTAACATGAAAAGCCTTAGAAGTGAAGTGGATAAGGACAGAGTGCTGCGTCTGAGCAGGCAGAACCTCTTAGATGTCTATGGCTTGCTCTTGTCATGTTAAAATAAGTTTGATTTAATCCTGAATGCAACCACAAAGAAAGGACTAATAGTGGAAAAACAACCCCCAAAAGAATAGACAACAACTTAAGGGAAGGAAGAAGAGTTGTGTGAGGAAGAAATAAAGGAATTTAGAAATACAGTGGTGGTAAGTAAAAAAGGAGGAACTAGAGGAAGGTAGTAAAGGAAGTGAAAGGAAGAGAAAGAAAGAGAGAACTGGACAACAGAAATAGATGACACAAGGCATTCTGCCTGTAAAGGAATGACAAGAGATTTTATTTCAAATGAAAAATACTAGGAAATGTTTCAGAAATAAGAGGGAAAAAAACCAAGAGCAGTACAAAAGATATTTTTTACAGATTTAAGAAGAAGGGATAATTATGCAAAGTGATGGCAAGGAGATCTGGAAATGAAAGGCAAGGGAAAGGAAGAAAAATGAAATAAAGTTTCCGTTTCTCTAAATTGTGCTGTTGAACTATGAGGAAAAAGACGGTATGTGAATAAATGTCAAAACTAGATGAATAGCAAGGCAGAGCAAATTCAGAGTAAGTACAGCAAACTTAGCATGAGAGAAAACCAAAAGTAAGATTCCTAAACTTCATAACAAACAGCATCCTCTTGTTCATGTTTATAAAATTAGTATAGTCAAATTCTCTCTGTGGTTCCTTGAACCTGGAGTGATTAAGCTGGACAAGAAATCAATATATTTTCCCCACTCTAATGAAGGCTTGTTGTTGGAATGAATGAAAGCATCAAGGGAAGCTGAAAACTTGTCAGTGCACATTGGAGGACTTATTTTTTTTGCCCTTGAAGATGCACAGCAAAGAGGTCTTGGGATGCTGCATCAAGGACATTCTAGCAACAGCAAAAAGATAAATGAACTGGTAGTAAACAGGATTCTTTAACAGCAAGATGTATCTGGTCCTGATTCTTTCCTGAAGCTGTTACAGAACCCAAGATGTGAACAGAATCAAGCAGACAAAGTACGTAGCAGCAGCACATGACAGCTTCAACATCATCTGTGACAATGTCTCAATATGTAACCATTTAAGCCTGAGGAAACATTGTGGGTATTTTCACAAAAGGCAGCTGCTGCTATAGAATCATAGAATTGTTAGGGTTGGAAGGGACCTTAAAGGTCACCTAGTTCCAACCCCCCTGCCATGGGCAGGGACACCTCCCACTAGGTCAGGTTGCTCAGAGCCCCGTCCAGCCTGGCCTTAAAAACTTCCAGGGATGGGGCTTCCACCACCTCTCTGGGCAACCTGTTCCAGTGTCTCACCACCCTCATGGTGAAGAACTTCCTAAAGCCCAGCCTGAATCAACCGATCTCTAGTTTTAATCCATTCCTTCTAGTCCTACCATTACCTGACATCCTAAAAATTCCCTCACCAGCTTTCTTGTAGGCCCCCTTCAGATACTGGTAGGCCACTATAAGGTCTCCTCGGAGCCTTCTTTTCTCCAGACTGAACAACCCCAACTCTCTGTCTGTCCTCATAGGCGAGGTGCTCCAGCCCTCTGATCATCCTCGTGGCCCTTCTCTGGACACATTCCAGCATGTCCATATCTTTCCTGGAGTAGGGACTCCAGAACTGGACGCAGTACTCCAGGTGGGGTCTCACGAGAGTAGAGTAGAGGGGGAGAATCACCTCCCTCGACCTGCTGGACATGCTTCTCCTGATGCAGCCTGGGATACAATTGGCTTTCTGGGCTGCTAGTGCACACTGACGGCTCATGTTGAACCTCTTGTCCACCAGCACCCCCAAGTCCTTATCTTCAGGGCTGCTCTCAAGCTAGTCACTGCCCAGCCTATATCGGTGCTTGGGATTGCCGCGACCCAGATGGAGGACCTTGCACTTGGTCTTGTTGAACTTCATGAGATTGGCATGGACCCCCCTCTCCAGCCAGTCAAGGTCCCTCTGGATGGCATCCCTTCCCTCCAGCATGTCAGCTGCCCCACACAGCTTGGTGTCATCGTCAAACTTGCTGAGGATGCACTCTATGCCACTGTCCATGTCGCTGACAAAGATGTTAAACAAGACCGGTACCAGTACTGATCCTTGAGGGACTTCACTTGTCACTGGCCTCCACTTGGACATGGACCCATTGACAGCCACTCTTTGGGTGCAGCCATCAAGTCACTTCTTTATCCACTGAATTGTCAGTCCCTCAATCCCATATTTTATCAGCTTGGAGACCAGAATGTCATGTGGGACAGCGTCAAAGGCTTTGCTCAGGTACAGGTAAATGATGTCAGTTGTACCCTTGTCTCCTGATGTTGTGACCTTCTTATAGAAGGCCATCAGGTTTGTCAGGCATGATTTTCCCTTGGTGAAGCCATGTTGATTGTACCCAATCACCTCTTCGTTATTCTTCTGCCTCAGCAGTGCCTCCAGAAGGATTTGCTCCATAATCTTACCAGGCATGGAGGGGAGGCTGACTGGCCTATAGTTCCCTGGTTCCTCCTTCTTTCCCTTTTCCCTTCCCAAAAATCCCCTTTTGTTGGGGATTATGTTTCCCCTTTTCCAGTCAGTGGGGACTTCACCAGATTGCCATGACTTTTGGAATATAATAGAGAGCGGTTTAGCAACCTCATCTGCCAGCTCCTTCAGTACCCTTGGGTGTATCCCATTGGGTCCCATGGACTTGTTCACTTTCAGGTTCATCAGATGGTCACGAACGTGAACTTCACTTACGATGGGCAGTTCTTTCCGACCCCTGCCATTGTCTTCTGTGACTCCGTGAGTGTGGCTGGAGCTCTTGCCAGTGAAGACTGCAGAAAACAAGTTGTTTAGAACCTCGGCCTTCTCCATATCACTTGTCACCAGCTCCCCCATTTCCTTACTGAGAGGACCCACACCCTCCCTATTCTTCTTCTTACCATTAATGTACCTATAGACATTTTTGCTGTTTCCCTTGATCTCCTCAGCTAGATTTAATTCTAATTCAGCTTTAGCTTTTCTCACCAGGTCTCTTGCTGTTCGGACAACTTCCTTATATGCCCCCTTTCTAGCTGTCCTTTCTTCCACTCCTAATAAAGTTTCTTTACATCTTCTATCTTCTATGATTAACTTCAACTAGATAAAGCAGCACATACCTCTCCACCCAGCAGAAGCCCTACTCTATCAGTCAATGGTCTTCCCCATGACTGTATAAATGCCCTTTAAAAGAGAGAGCAGTGGGAATGCACAGAACTCTCCCTTGGGTTGGATGAGGAGCCAAGTGAGAGTTTTTGGGTCAGGATTAGCGGTCAGCCCAATGTCGGCCCACAGCTATCAATATTATAGTTGATGTCTGTCTGCTATGGACCACCTGATCAGAGACAAGAAGTACATGAAACCTTCTTCAGATAATTGGAAGAAGCCTCGCGTTTGCAGGCCCTGGTCCTTATGGGGGATTTTAACCACCTGATATCTGTGGAGAACAGAGCAGGGCACAAGTAATCCAGGAGGTTTCCAGAGTGCATTGATGATAACTTCCTGATACAGGTAATCAAGGAGCTGATGAGGGGAGCTCTGCTGGTCCTCATACTTTTATAAACAAGGAAGAACTGGTTAGGGGTGTGAATGCGAGGTACAGCCCTGGCTGCAGTGATCATGAGAGAGTAGAGTTCAGGATGTTGCAAAGAGGGAATAAGGCAAAAAACACAATCACAACTCTGGGCCTCAGGAGAGTGAATTTTACTGTTGAGGCTTCTGCTTGGAAGAATGTAATAAGAGGTGGTCTTGGAAAGACAGGTGTTCCAGGAGAGTTGGTTGATTATATAAGATCACCTCCTCCGAGCTCAGTAGTTGTCTATCTGGACAAGCAGAAAATCAAGTGAAGGTGGCAGCTAGCCTGTGTAGAAGAACAATGAGTTCCCGACTTAAACATAAAAAGGACACCTACAAGAGGTGGCAGCAGGGTCAGATGACCCCAGCAGAAATACAGGGACACTGACCAAAAATGCAGTGATGCAGTGATACAGTTAGGAAAGCTGAAGTCTGCCTGGGTTTGAAACTGGTAATGGTCTGTGAAGGGCAACAAAAAGGACTTCTACAGGTACGTCAGCTGCCAAAGCAAGATGGGGGGAAATTGCGAATGTGATGCTAAATGAGGCAGGGGACTGGGTGACAAAGGACATGGAAATGGCTGAGGTACTGAAGGAGAGACACAGTCCCGTGGGCCCTGATGTGATGCCCTGGTAGTTGGCTAATGTCATTGTGAGGCCACTCTTGATTATCTCTGAAAGGTCATGGTGATTGGAGTAGATTTCCAAGGACTGGAATAAAGCCAATGTCCCCCTGTCTTTGAGAAAGCAAGAAGGAGAGTCCTGAGAGCTACAGGTCAGTTAGCCGCATCTTGATCCCTGGGAAGGTGACAGAGCAAATAATCTTGAAAACCATTTCCAAACACAGGAAGGACAAGAAGACTGTTGGCTACATTTACTTTTGAAAGGGAAATCATGCTTGAGCAACATGACAGCCTTCTACAATTGGATGATTGGTTTGGTGGATTGGAGCAGTGGATGTTGTGTTTCTCCAATTAAGAAAAGCTTTCACCCCTGTTTCCCATAGCATCCCCATAGACAAACTGATGAGTATGGTCTAGGTAAATAGAAAATGAGTTGGACTGAAACTGGCTGAGCTGCCAAGCTCAAAAAATTGTGGTCAGTGGCATGAAATCCAGCTGGATGCCAGTCACTAATGATGTACCCCAGGGGTGAGTACCAATACTCTTTAAGGTCTTAATTGATATCCTGGATGATGGGACAGGGTGTATTGTCAGAAATTTCAAAGGCAGTGCAAAACTGGGAGGACTGGTTGTGTGGCTGTACGGATGTGCCTCAGCAGGCTGGAGAAAGAGGAACTTCAAGCAGATCAACAAAAGGAAATGCAAAGTCCTGTGCCTGGGGAGGAATAACTCCGTGCACCAGTAAATGCTGGGGACTAACCATCTGGAAAGCAAGTTTGCGGAAAGGGAACTGGTGTGCAACAAGCTGACCATGAGCCAGCAATGTGCCCTTGTGGCAAAGGTGGCCACCAGTATCTTGGGCTGCATTAGAAAGAGCACTGTCAGCAGGTTGAAAGATGTGATCCTTCCCCTCTACTCAGCACTGATGAGGCCTCATCTGCAGTGCAGCAAAAGAGAGACATAGACGTACTGGAGTGAGTCCAGCAAAGGGCAGCAAAGTCCATTAAAGGCTTGGATCATCTAACATATGAGTAGAGGCTGAAAGAGATGGGACTGTTAAGCCTGGAGAAAAGGAGGCTTGGGGGGAGGAGGAGTGGGAGAGCTCTCATCAACATGTACAAATACCTGATGGGAGGGAGTAAAGAAAACAGAGCCAGCCTCTTCTCAGCAGTTCCCAGTGACATGGCAGGAAGCAATGAGCACTGAATGAAATACAGGAAATTCCTCTTAAATGCAAGAATAAACTTCTACTTTGAGGCTGGTCAAACACTGTGCAAGACCTGGTTTCCCAGAGAGGTTGTGGTCTCTCTATCATTGTAGATATTCAAAACCCATCTGCACACAGCTCTGAGCAACCTGCTGACGCTGCTTTGAGCAGGAGGATTGGATTAGACCATATCCCAGCGTCCCTTCCAACCGCAATCCTGTGACTCTCTGAAAAGATGGCTTCGTAATTAGATTAAAAGTAACAGCCGGGAACACACAGTTATGTTACTTCTCCTGTGTCCCAAAGCTGCCTTGAGTCAAGCTCTGCCAAGGTACTGGCCTAGAAATAAGTGAGATAGCACATTCAGCACAGTGAACAATCCATATTGAACCATAATCCAAGCAAGCAAATTAGAACTATCCATATAACTCAACCTGATGTATTTTAGTAATTTTAGGTCTTTGTTACATTGTTGGATTTTTACAGCATGAAAACACTATAATCTAAATTAAAGCACCAATTAAAGAAAAAAAAAATATTACTAGGGGCTCTTAGTCCAGTTTGGATTTGAAACAATAATTTTTATATGTACAATTACAGTTTATATAAAATAATCTATACAAACCAAATAAAACTTCAAATAATTTCATTCTACATTGTGTTTAATGATAATATTTTCCTTTTAAAAATTTCTGTGGTATCTGTAGGGATACCTTGTATCTTCATATAATAACAGATTTTATAGTTATTGAATTAATTATAATGTAACATCTTTTGCTTTGCAACAAGTATTTACACTGAACACAAGATGGTGCACTTATCCTAGAAGATATATAAGCAAGTGAGTTAACAGGAACAGACATGATATCTAAGAGATATTTCTGTTATCTGGCATGAAAATATATTTTTTTCTAGTACAAGTTAAGAGATTGTTATAATGATCATATTTCCAGAAGGTTACCATCACAGTATTTAAAAATCCCGAGTTTAGTATTTGAAGGTTACTGCTTTCAAAATTTATAAAAATTGAGCCAATAGAGTTGTCTACATTTTCTTTCTATTAGACGGTTTTGGGAATGCACATGCAGCCAATAATCTATACTTTTTCGTTTATTTATTCAAAATGATCATAAATTCTTTTAATCCTGAATAGCCCTAAGGCAGAGAAACATAAAGAACATTAACAGTTCTTCCTTATGGCACGTTTAAGAAGTAATAGAAATAAAAGCATTCATATTTTATATTTTTTTTAAAAATTACTGCTTTCAGTAAGGCAATAAAATAATCACAAGTAATACATGCTCACTTATACTATAAAATAACAGTATTTATAAAGCACTATAGCAGTTATATACTCTGTGTGATATTAATAATTATTACACCCTTGTGATGTTATGAAATTTATAATAAAATACATTATCTCCATGTTGAGCATCATTTTGTTGGGCGTCACAGGGTACTTTGGGGATAAAATGCAAACACGGCCAGGTCAAAATATTTTTGCAAGATGAAGTAAAAAGCTGACTTGTTACGGGACGGGTGTGAAGCCTGGCTGTCCCACTTCAGCGCAGTGCTTCCTCCAGTGTATTTACACTGTTTCTCAGCACCACGCAGAGTCAGTGCAACTCCTTTGATTCTAGGGTGTGAATTAGCTCTGAGCAAGCTAGCTTGGGTGTCGACACTGTACTCCACTGAACTGTGTGGATTTACCCTTTGAGCCTGTTTCAAGACAGGGATTTCAGTCCAGGGATCCCAAATCTTAGATGAATACCCTACCCTACTTGATATTTTTAGACTTCTCTCTCTTCCCCCCTTCCCTTCCTGTCACAATATTTTCCAGAATTCTTGCTTTCTCTTGAGGGTGAATTCAGAAATCTTAATAATGGTTAGATGCGATAAACATTTTACGCTGAACTCGTTAGACATTTCACACCTACTCCTCACGTCCTCAAAATAGCTCGTTGCATCATGCTCTGCACATGAATTCTTCAAGGATAGATCATTTGGCTTTTCCCACTGTTCCTTACTGAAAAATAGAGCTTTCTTTCCTTCACAAGAGAAAGAAAAATGAAATTCTTCAGGTGTTCCTTGAATCATCCTTGAAACAGAGGAATTTTTCTCTCACCCTCTCCAAGGAACAGTTTATCAGTCATGCTGAGAGAGTTTCACTTACTTTATTAAAATTATAAGATTATTAGGATAGTTTTAGTACAGTACACTACAAGTATATTACCCAAAGTAAAATTACTTATCTTTTCATTTGCCACTAATGGACAAAAAAATTGTTAAAATACAGCTATTAGAAACTTGAAAATAATATGTGCTTAATACTGAATTTTCTTTCTCAGTCACCTTCAGACAGCTCTGTTCAAGATATATGTAACTTTTATGGATAGTTAATGCCACAAGATACGTATCAACAATTTAGTCTTTAAAAAACACATACATGTGGTTTCATGGGGTTTTGTGGAATACGAACTCACCAGAGAATGGCAGCTCAGGAGCATGTGCTCAGAGCTCCAGTCTATGTTCAGTTTATACTCTCTAGGCACCACAAGCACATATTTTGTTCAGGGGCAGAGAGACACTGGGATGCTTAGCCAGTAAGGGTTTTTCACCAGAGATAACTGCAAATAGCACAGAGGGGCAGAAAATGTGATGAGTGCTCACCAATAAAGAGGCAATCCCAATGTCTTCTCTTTTTATATATGTTAGAGTGGAAGCAGGAAGCAAAGCCAGCAAAGCTGCAATCTACTTACACTCACAAGTCCTTGCAAAGGGAAACCATCTCTTCACTTATCACTTTGTTGTTCCCTTTCTCAATAGTTCCCTTTGCATCACCACAATAAACACAGGCGTTAATACTGCATACCTGCAGTGCCTTTTCCCCATTAGAGAATTGCCCTTGCTGGGGTGATCCTTTTCGTGGATTCTGTCTGTAAACAAGGACTTGAGTGCTGTTACTTGATAAAGCTGTGCACTACTCTTCTAAGCATGGCCCTAGATTTCTACCCAAGTACAGTTTTTAATAAAATGAAAATAAGAATGATAGAAGTTATGCTTCTTTAGGAAAGCCATGTGTGACAGGGCTTTAAAAACAGGGTTAGAGCTCAAAGGGGCAACAAAATAAAAGTGTTATTTTTCTGGTCTGGGGTTTCTGATGCAAGGTTATGGATGGAGAAGGAAACAGTGCTACCAAATAGCGGTCAGAGGTGAGTGAACGAATATCTTGCCTGCTGTGCATACAGAGGCATTTTCTCTTATCCCATACACCCTGGTTCTACGAATCTGCTTTTAGGTTAAAGCAGAGGTGTGTCTGCTCAGGAGCAGCTCTTTGAAGAAGCTCTAGGTGTAGTACAGCTGTCATTAATCAGGCTGGAGATCACTCTCACAGTCATGGAAAAAGAAATGAACAGTTAGTCAGCAGGTGAAAAAACAAAGACTAATCTTTCATGTCATCTTACCAGATGAACAGGCACCTTTTGATTATACCAGCTTTCTCGTTTTCCTTTTTCCAATCCTTAAATTAATTTATCAAGTATTTCAAATCTATGGTAGACAATGACTCCCATACACAAAAATACTATTAGATATATATTAGGAGATATTTTGCTTAGAAGATATTTTAGATATTAAAAAGGTAATGACATAAGCAGACAAAACCCATAATGACAGTTGGAATAGCTAATAATGCTGATCACGAAATATCAAATCATCACTCTAAATTATCAGCTATTAAGAATTAATTGTTTATTAAGTGTTACTTAGAGCTCTACTACTATTTTGATGATGTGAGAATCATTACTGATTTTCTGGCATAGGAAATTTAACAACTTCTTGCATCATATGCTTTTCCATCAGACATATTTACAGCACTGCTGCTCTGCAGAGCATCACTGGTAGAGCTTTGGAAACTTGTAAGACCACTTTTTAGACACCGACAAAAAGACACATATACTTCAAATGTAATTGGAACACAATTATCAAACCCTATGAACATAATCATATAAGAAACGTCTTTAAGATTTATCTGTTCAAGTCAGTCAGACAAATGTCAAGTCCCCAGGAAACAGCTCTATAACAAGAATTAACATGGAGCAGACTTACACAGAAAGAAAACATTCCTGAGGCTAAGTAGGCTGTTTCCACAAAAAACCCACTTCCAGTTCACAGACCCTTCTGTTAGGGAAGACTGCAATATCAACAACTTAACTCCACACTAAGGAGAGGAACTTGGGGAGCTACAGATCACACCACCTCCTGGCCATTCCCACAGCAACAGTAAATACAGGGATTTTACTTTGTCACTCTTTCCCATGGACATAACCACAACATAATGTCATCTTCTATTTTGTTTCTTTCACAGACGTAGGTGAACAAAATTACTGTTTTCCTCTTTGTCCCCGAGTAGAGACACAGGTGTCTGTTCCCTGATGCTCATCTCCCTGAATGAGGACTGACATTCCTTCTCCTCCATGCAGATGATCTAATTATTCCCACACACTGCTGAAAGACAGTGCAGTTTACATGCTATGAGCTGTGTCTCGCAGTGTGCACCACCGGACATCTGCTCTAGCTGACTCCTGACAGCTAGCATCAGTCTGCGGCATAGGGCAGCACTTACGGACAACTGACTTGGCACAGAGAGTACAACCATCATCACCTTTAAATCTTTAAAGTCAACTTCCAGCATTAAAAACACGAATGGTGTTTCTTCTAATATTTATGAGCAGACTGTCTATACATATCTCAAACACAACTGAGCCCTTTAATAGATTTTCAGCTTTTAGGAAACGATGATTCTTCAGAATAAATTTACAGAAAACACAGCATGTTAATATTTTCAAATTCATAGTCAGAATACCAAACAGTATAAACTATCATCTGTTTACAAGAACAAAGTAGCGCATAAGATGTAGCATGTCAGGTAAACATAATAGGAATACTAAAAGAGAAAAAACACATTTTTCCTTATTTTCCTTTAAAATAGGAAAGCCTTGCAAACACACACTTATTCAAACCTTCATTTCAAGTTAGTCATCACAGTGCTTCACTCTCCAGTTCTTTTTGTGCCGTGAACCTCCAGTGTCTATGCAGTTGTTTCTAAGGTAACAGATCAGGATGCCTTATGAAAAAAATGAATCAGATCTTGAATATTCAAGACATCTCCAGTTGCAGAAATGAGAAAAGGGCAGCATCATCTCAACTGAGAGTTCTTAGTATCTTTTAGACCCTGGCCTGATTTACAGACAAGAAAAATGTAAGCCACCCTAAGGCTGCAGTGTGAGAGTACGGTGGTGCATGCAGTTTCAGGCATGTAGACTGGCAGAAATTTTTAATCAGAGCCATAATTAAGGAATTACGGAGGCTGTTCTCAATAGAGTCTCATTGCCTCATTGCAGGGTACACATACACAGAATACAGATGAAGAATGTGTTTGGTAGGATTGTGCCTTCATTCCGACCACTGACGGCTGCACAGAAATCTGTCAGACATGGGATGCTTGAACCAAAAAATACATTAAAAATTAACATGAATCAGCATATGAAAATAAATGCATATACTCCTTCCTCAAGGGACCAAATATGCATCATTTCCATCAAAGAAAACAAATTGATACCTTTCACGGGTGATTACCTGAGTCAATAATTTCCAGTGAATGGGATTATCGGGTCTCATTGAGGGTTTTTTTGTGGTTTATTTGTTTATTTCATTTTTTTTTTTTTAAACTGGCTAGAACTAGCTTTTGTTTCTTTCAAAAGCTATTTTTTTTATTATCTGAGTCCAGAAATTTTGTAGATGTGTGAATTCAAGCAAGGTGTATAGAAAGAATATTAACTAAAATATCTAGTAAGGCTTTTAGAAAACCTCTGCTACTAGAAAAAATTAACTAAATTTTTGCTTAACAATATCTGACATATAGTTTTATTGATATGTGCGTTCTGGAATATGCACAAACACACCCTCTATCTGTGATAAAATAATCATAAGGTATTTTTCAAATGCCCATCATAATGAGATCTAAATAATCAAATTCATAGAAAAAGGATCAGGCTTGATAAAAACCTTCAGAGCTGTATTATTGTCCATGTTGTGTAACAGAAAACTGAGACATCAATAGCTTGGGCATCAGATAAAAGTCATGGTCATATGACAGGACAGGTCATGATTACTCATACTTGTCTTCCTGTCTATGAATCCTGTGCTCTATCTACTGCATTACAAATTATTGCACTCTGTAAATGCTTGGAATAAAAACTGTTCTGAATATTTACATAGTCTGTTTGCGAACATTCTTCAGTGACTTCTCTGCATGAAGAAAATATTAAGAGTTTGGGGGATTTGCATCACTTAACAAACTGAAAGGCAGACACATCGATTACGGTCTTACGTTCTTGGAAAGATGTGAAGAGCATCTGGAATCGGCTGCTTCGACTGCCTTCATCTGCCCACATGCGGATTACACCGAGGCCTGTCCGCAGCATTACATCATTAGCAACAGTGCTGCAAAACTTTGCTTTCAAATCCTCCACGGAGCTGCTTCCATCATAGACAGCTACAAAATTCCTTTTACATTCGTTGGAATTCTGCATCTCATAGTCCAAGAATCGCAAATAGATCTATGAAACAAACAAACAAACAACAAAGGTAACACGTACAGACATTTGAGAATGACTAAACAAACATTAAACAACTTTGCTCTACCTTGCGGGAGAAAGACTATACAACACCACCACCAAAATAATTCTCCTGAAGCTGGTGATCCATAGGCCACTTCCCTGGAAGAGCATTAATACGGAAACTAAGAACTGTTTATACTTCCTGGTATTTTGCCTCGCTTGAAAGTAGAATCCAGCAGAAGATCTAGATATTTTTGTTCTCCTTCTTGGTAAGGTTCTTATTTCCAAATATATACCCATCTTTGAGAAGCATGTACAACAGTCTTTCAAGCTGAAGGACAGACGAGCTAGAAATTTCTTCTGTTGCTGGCTGGCACAATATTGCTCTATTACTTGCCTGACATGGAAAATAATAAGGCAAATAATTGCTGCTCCCTCCCCAGAGTCAATATGTGTCATCTTTGTGATATGACTCAGCTCCACTGATTCAGGAAGTGAGAATCTGGGAGCCAGGCAGAACTCAATCATTAATCTTTTTATGTTTCCTCAAGCAATTTGGCCACCATCTCAGCTTTTCTAAACAAAACCTTATGGTATATATCTTCATAATTTAACAGGGTTGAAATCAAGAGTATTTCGTGGAAACTGCTAGAAACCTAGAAAGTTTTTTAGGAAATGTCTCTTGCATACAAGCTAAGTTCTCTAGTAAATGTAATAGATGTCTTGCCCTTTGAAAAGAACTCTTTAAACTACTCAAAAAGAAGCAGAGGTAATTACAAAATGTTATTCTTTGATATTCAATTCTATATGTGACTTTAATAGGGAAAATCACTGAAAAATGAAAGCAACATCAAGTACTCCAGTAACAGAGAAGCTAAGTAATATTTTATATAAACACATGATACATAATCAAACTGCCAAGTGTACCCAGGAGACTTCAGGAGAATGATACAGAAAGCTGAAGTAGGGCAGAAATAGCATAAAAAGTCAGAAAACACACTCAGCATCCAGCTATATGCATCTTCACTTTAAAAACTAAACAAAAAAAAACTCCACTGTAGTAGATATCAGGTATACTTCTTTACAAACAAGCTTGTTAACTTCACGTCGCTTGTTAACTTTACATGCACAGAACAATTGCTTAAAAAGCTTCTCTGGATTTGCCTAAATTACACAAACACAGGTATCCTAGTAGCAACAAGACTCACCACTTCACCTCATTAATATATTAAAGATCTTATGGTTTGAGAATTATGTGCTATTATCAGTCTGTCACTGTTTAATAATAACTGAGATTTTTAAATGAGCCTTTTCGGATAATGTATTATAGTGCATTTTCATTCCTTGTTATGCTTTGCTGTTGGTCTCTCTGAAAAGAATATTTGTACAACAATTTTTACTATCATATGAAATTTGGTATACTAGGTTTCATTTGCTTGCCTAACCTTCTAGTATTTTATTTCTTACGGTAATCCTTACTTCTCTTCCAACATTCACATCCTCCAGAAGAACTCAGAGGAATATATCTCAATTAAATTGCACTTAAGTAAGTGACTTATTTTTTCACCATGTATCCTGTTTTTTAAATACTATAAATTAAGGAAGCTGCTTATATTGATCACAAAAATAGAATAGTGAACAGCAATACACAAAGTAATATTCAGGTAGGAATATCTTATATCAAGGAATACTTTTTATAGTGTTTTTAATTTCATTTACTGGTTGTTCTACCCCTGCAGTGGAATGAAAAATTACTAGATTTCAGTCATCCAGCATTGCTGAAATTTTCTCACAGTATCCCCCACTTTTTATAAATGTGTTGTCTTGAGATGTCTCGCCATTTCTTCTCCTACTGGGGGACATGCAGTTTCCACTCCTGTTAAAACAGGTCACCTACATTCTTGGCGAAGTCATACTTAAAGGCTTGTTTTGAATTCTGAAGATTGGTTGAGTGCAGAAAATGCATTTCTGAAGTTCCTCTGCACTGACCACTCCCTCTACAAGTCTCTCTTTCATTCTCTACACTCTTCCTCCCTTCTCCAGGTGCTCAGGCACCTGACCCTTTACTCCTTCTTGTGCTGCAAATCCATGTTCTTGGTGTTCTCCAGCTATTTGGATCATTTTTGTCTTGCTGTCTTACTTTAGCCCTGCAGGTAAACCTCGTCTTCAGCATGGTTCGCTCCTACTCTTCTCTGTTTATACAGCATCAGCCACTTCCATGGCCACCAGGCAGATGGTTGACCTTCACTCTCAGCTACTTCCTAGAAATTGTTACACCTGTGTAATCAAAGTGTATGAAAACATGCAGAAATCAACTGGAACCAAGCAAAAATTAGCAGCAAAGACCAGTGAGAAAAGCTGCAGACAGGAATTTTGGACCAGTCAGTGACTCAAACGCAGCCATGTAGAACTGGGGTGGGCAACCTGAGACAAGCTCTTAGTCCTCACTCCTGTGGTTTGATAAGACCTCGTATTAGTGGCTTTAGGGGTCCGGCTGGCACAGGCACACTGTTGTCCTGCGAGAGCAAGATTATGAGGGAAGGATGTATGGGAAGAGGCAGACCCATGATACCCACAGCCAGCAACTGGACATAGTTGGACACACTGGAGAGCTGCTTCCTGTGTCCTACAGACCAGCTGCTCCTGCTCAAATAAGAGCACAACAGGCACTGTGAAACGCTGGCACCCAGCCTCTCCTGTGAAGCTGCTGAGATAGTCCATATTCCACCTCTGCATAGCATTTCACTTAGAATGGAGAGTTAAACGTGCACCTTGCTTTTCTTTCCTCTGCTAACAGAAGCTGCCAGCTTCAGATGGGTGCTCCAGTGTTTGCCAGCTTTGTCTCAGGCAATAAGTAAAGCAATACAATTCTTCCGCAGCTGATTCTATGCAATACTGTATACACATGACTGTTTTCCAGGAAGCAAAGCGTGTCAGGTAAATGTCTCATAGGTATGCACAGAAGGCATATTATTGTAATGAATAATTATTTTAATGCCATAAATGCCTCTCACATATATACTGTATATATATTGTAATATACCATGTAGAGATATAATAGACCATACAGATATAATGCAAGGTACTTATATCATATTTTTGTCTTACTACATTCTTCAGGAAAGCTTTTACTTCAGAAAAAAATACCTTGGTCTGACTGCAGAACAATAGTAAAACTATACTTCACCTAATGGGGGAAAGACCTATTACACTTGCTCACTTGTTCATTATTTTTATCCTGCTGTCTTATATATATACATTTATATGTACATATGTATGTGTGTATAGACGTATATATAAGCACATATGTCTTGTATCGGGTATCCCATTTCAATACTGAGATGTAATTTATATCGGTTTTAATTCTTACAAAAAGTGTGTGCTAATCCTCACTGTGGTTATAAAATACCAGCTTTCACAGCAATTTCCAGCATTCATCAATTATTCCTGATCCATTCAAACAGATTGTTCATCTAACAGTACAGCCAAAGTCTTATTTCTATGAGCTTATCATTTTACATTCTCTAGTTTCTGAGGGCATGCCAGCTTTATAAAATAGTAAAATGTTTCTTAGAGTAGCAGTTGTAAATGCTGAGAAGGAATCAAGAGAACAATAACTTAATATTTCACTTTGAGTCTTTCAGTGAAGAAGCCCGTTCTTCCCAAGCCTGAATTCTGCTATTGGTCATACCAGTTCATTTCTTTCGGTGATAAACTCGGCTAAGATCATAACATATATAGACTTGATAGGTCCTGGAAGCACTGGAAAGAAATATTTGGCTTTAAAATCTATGTCCATCCTTCAGAAGAAAGATGACACCTTCATAAATTAGAGAAAATAAATTCCTGATATTCTGAGATGGGCTGGAGTTTCATTCTCATAGTCTCCTTTGGAGATGACTATTCCCAGAACTTTATATAAAGTAATGAGGACTTGATTCAAAGTTCACTGAAATCAGTGGGTATTTTTCCATTTACGTAAGTTCATTTGGATCAGACCTATGGATTAAGACTGCAGTGCTTTTTTAAAAACTGGAAACTTGATTACACAAACTGACACCCTGATATTGGATTGGATTTTATTTTAAAGAGTTGGAATAATTTAATTGCATCTGCACACCTCTGCCAATTTTTGTGGGTTTATTACTATATCTTTGCCATTGTTCCTGTCACTGGCTGTAAGACCCACACTGGCAGAAGAAAATGACTAATAAATTGACTTCCCCAGGGAAAGAATAAAACTGATTATATGACAAACTGTTATCTAATGCAAAATGTTCCTGATACATAGTTTTCTGAAATCAGGGGCAATATTCTCATTACTTCCACTGGTATGTGGGTCTCACTAAGAGAAATTAAGGAGAAAGTGGTAGAAAAATTTTCAATATTTCTGGTTATTTCATTTACTGGGATCTTAGTCATTAGTTCTTCCAGCAGTGGATAAGAAACTTTGCTCCCCTAAAAGAAAACGAACACAAAAGAGGTCACAAACTCAAAAGCCAGCATCTGCCTTCATTAAGCCTTTTTTCATTGATGCCAATGGGGGCTTTTAGCATGATAACATTTCCTTATGTACTGACACATTATATTAGCATAGTCAGGACATTCTTGTTGAAGAGAACATCTTATTTGAAAGAAGCAGCATAACTGCTGTATCGCCTTCTTTTACATTTTTGTTGTTAAGTTTTAATAAGTTGCTTTCCTCAAATCATCAGTTTCACATTACTCAGAAGAACAGGCTCCTAGTGCACAAGTATTACCTTTTACTGAGCCTCAAGATGTTACTGCAAATGCCAATGGCATTAACAACAAAACTGATAAAGCCTCACTGCAACCATGGCATATATAATTTACACTCGGTCACAGTATATTTTAAATAATTGTCTTGTCAGCTTCAAGGTTTGTATTGTCATCTTAATAATGAAAAAGGAAATTCTGGATAAGTTTTACTATTTTTTATTTTAATTTGAAAACAACAGAAACCTCTGACTGCATATATTAGAACAGAAAAAAAAAAAGAATGGTTGTAAACTATGAATAATATATCACCTCAGTAAAATGGTCAGATTATAATCTCTTCATAGTGAATCACTTTTGATGAGTTCTGCTTTTTAATCAATCACTGAAGGTTAGGGCTGACAACATGATTGATCAGGCCAGTCAGGAAAGCTTCAAACCATATCCCAGAATATTAGACTTAATATATGTGCGCAGACATCCAGTCCTTTATAATGCATCAACACAAGACAAACCAAACCAAACAAGCAAAAAGCCATCGTTCAACAACAAGTGAAGCTCTTCAGATTTCTTTGCTTTGTCCTATTTGTTTCTTCAGACTTCTGCAAGTCCCCAATAACTGACATTTATTCTGTCGAGTCACCCTCATTTTTCTCTTATACAGTGGCAAAATGCTTGCAAGTGGCAACCTTTACAGGTCCTTGGTGCTGTCCTGCTTTTTAACACTGAAAACTGTAGATCACATCCTGATTCTTCTGTTCTCTTTGGTAGATGCTTTATTACTTTCATCAGTAGTTTTTTAATTGCATTTCCTAACAATAATTTGGTTTGGGGATGCTGGGATTGGCTATATTTCTATACCTGAATGGAATAGATTCATGGTAACTTAAAAATGTTTTGGTTTTTTTTGTCACTACTACTCTGGCATGTGTATTACCATGCCTGGTAGAAGAAATTCTACATACGCAATTCTACATAGGTGATTGTCTTGCATCTTCATCTAACAAAACTGCTTCAAATAAGTTATTTTAATAGTTTAACATAGGTACCCAATATTTGGTATTTGTTTAAACATAATTTGTTCACCTTGTTCCAGGAATGCCACATAAATGTGTTGCGTTTTGTTTTTTTGTTTTCATTCATAATATTATTTGCATTATCTGTATGGTAGCAAGCTTCACAGCTTCCTCAAAGATGAAGCTCATCTGAAGCCTTTAAAAGTGTCTCTGGCTATTAGGTTTTTCATTTTTCTGTAACATTTCAGGAATCACCATTCAAAGGCCTCCTATTAAATTTTAGTATACTACTTAAGGCTTCTCTTCTACATCTGATTAAGAAGCCTCCAAAAATTAAGGATATGCTAGTCCGCTAGTGCTGAAAGCTTAAAGGTGTTTTCCTTGCAGGTCTCATCCAAGAGCATAAATTTTCACTTTACATGTGAGAACAGAAAATTTTTTTGTTTAGTCAGATTGGTTTATACGGACTTGTAGCTCTACGATTTGCTTCACCACGTGTTTCCCCCTAACTGCCTAGGAAACGTGTGCACAACAGCCCATTCACCCCACCAGACTACATTCAATCGGAAAATCAAGCACCTGGAACTGAAAGTCTCTACCGGGTAGCAGCACCTATGCTTTGTAAATACACAAGTGTTTTGGTCCCACGTGGGCTTTTGCCCCACAGCTGACCTCGACCCTCACTGCCCCGGCCTCACCTCGCCAAGCTGCCACCCCAGCACAAGCTATGGCTGTCCCCATTGCCACAGGTGTATTTCAGCCACCACCACATCCTGGCCACCACGGCTAGGCCTGTCCGGCTCTCCTCATCAGCCATGTCCTGGCTCTGTGGCCATTCTTGCCCTGCTCCCACCCTGTGCGCTGCACATCCCCCTCCCTTCTCTCCCCAACAGCTCTGCTTGAAACAAATGTCACTGCTCGCTGATAGCTCAGGTTTAAGGATACTACATTAATATCTCAAAATTAGATATTTGTTAATTAATCCTTTCAGTTTCTTAAGGTTTTTATTAAGTCTTGCATCCGATAACCTGTGAAGATATCTTCTTGGGACAGTAGTGTGGTTAGGTGGTGTGGGGGAATTAGGCATCACTTTGCCTAACTAGCTTACAACTTCATTTTATTTCTTGTGGTGTCTCTAGACTATTTTCCCAGTCTAAATGTACTTCTTGCTCCTTTTTCCAGATTGAAATCAATGCTTCCTTATCTGTAGTTTGGATGCTCTTTCCCGAGCTGATCAGACCTTCTGATTATAAGCACTGCTTAGTGTTTTTTCCCAGCATCAGAACATCGTCTTTGTAACCGTTTAATTATTTTTACCATGAAATTCTGCTGTCTTTTTTTCCCTACAAAACCTCTCAAGGAACAAGCATGATACAATGGTACCTTGCTGGGAAAGTTACACAGCAAAGGGAGCGCTACCTGAGTATAAATATGCTTTCTGTTTTCCTGTGGGGCCTTGTCAAACTCTGCTGACACAGCCAAAATAGAAAAATGGTTGTCTCTGATATTATCCTTTAATATTTCACCCTTAACAGAAACTGAGGAAATACCATTATTCTCTTAATTTTCTTATTTTCTATCCATAAATAGAGAATTATTTGCTTATCCACTGCCGTAGACAAGATATCTCTGAAATTTTTCAAATCCCAGTGCAATAAGCTTATCCACTTCCTCCTTTGTCTTTGTTCTACAGTGAGTAATTTTGGGATGGGGAGGTTTCTCCATCTCTTTTCTGTTTTGGGTCTGTTGGCACATTTGGTCAGCAGCTGCCTCCTCATTTTCCATTCTTGCTCTCTACTAATTGAAATCTGCTTCTACATGAAGTGCAGAACCCCCAGCGTTTCCAAACTCCAGATTCTAAGATATCTTGCTCAGCAGGAACCGACTTCAAATGATTCCAAGAAACACACACTTTGCAACCAGTCACTGACAATATAAGGCTCCAGGTCTGTGTATAGATTGAAGTCCTGTTTAAATTGCCTTCTGCTGCCTTCTGCACTTCCAGAAAGTTTCAGTTCTTCATGCATTTTCAGCACTTTGCTTTTGATTCTATAAGGAAATTAGTGATGGCTCTACGTGTGCGCAAGAAATTTGCTGTTCTCTGTCCCATTCCAGCTTGCTGACGATAGCAGCAATGTTACACCCAGACTGTCAGTTTGAAGCTCGGGCTTAAGGATCTCAAGTTTGTACTCCCTGACTGATCTCATTGCTCATGTATTGAGTCGGACTTGGCTTGAACTTGGAAGTGCAAACCAAGGAAAGGACTTGCATCTTGCTTCTGCACACAGTTTAGATGGGATGAGTTTAAGCCAAATGAAATTGCAAGCAGCCTACATTCTGGCACAGTTTAATTAAGAAACTAAAGATGTAAAGGTCCAACCCAAACTCTGTCTGAGAAACTCTGGCCTTTTAGGCATAGTTCCCAGTAACAAACTGTGCAGCCCAGAGTACAGGAACATGTGGATTTAAAGACGTCTGCTCAGTTCTTACTGTTCTTAGCAGGAAAGCCTGTTTTCATAGGTGCAAGCCACCATAAATTAGAATGATCTCATTGAATTATTGCACGGAATATGTCATTAGTTCAAGGTTAAATATGCACAAATGAAGCTGACTGTAAAATATGGACAATAGAATCCAGTTCAATTGAATCAGGCCAATAAACAATCTTAACATAGATCTTACTTCATACAAGGTTTTTTTTTTAAATTTTAACCACTAAATCCTTACATAATATATGAAAATTCTGTAAGGTGGGAGTAGCAAGATTCATCAAGAGATGACCCAGCACACTCCTCTGCCTAAAGGTAGGATTAGTAATGTTTCTCTCATTTTTTCATAGTTTTTTACCTAACCTGCTCTTTAAGACTGCTAGCAATGCTGGCTGAACAAACTTTCTTAACCAATCATTGATAATCGCCTCCCCGCTGTTTGAAATTTTCTTTCCTAGTATCTAACCCGAATCTTTCTTTTGAAGTGCAGGACCATGACTTATCCTATAGAAATGGACATCAGACCATTCCTTCCTCATTGTAAAAGCCTTTTATTATCTGGTATCATGCTCCTTCACAAAATATTCTAGATGACGTGAAATAACTTCCAGTCTTTCCTCAGGTTTTCTAGAACTCTCTTATCATTCTCCATTCCAGATGCTCTTCAGCTGGTATACGCTTTTTGAAATGCAGCACAACTAAATGCAGGTACAAAAGTTCATGAAGAACTAAACAGTCTTTAATCCTCTATTAACAGCAGTAGTGTGACATTCTGTTAGACACTGCTTTTACAGTTATGTGGCTACACAATTTGTATTTTTACTTCAGTGTGGATGAAGTACATGAAGTGTGGATAAATTCTACAGGTAAATAAATGTGGAATTTCTGGCAGAACTTTGAGTCATATAGAACTTTTGTGGTGGTGTGCCACAAAAGAGTTAGAGTTAGATCAAGTGAGAATATCACAATGACGTTATTTACCAACAAAGCATAAACTGAAATTAAGACTAAAGGACAATACTACTATCTTATTTAGTATGCTGATTCTAATAAGCACAATTCTAAATTTGTGTTTACCTGTTTTCTTTCTATTAATACCTAAGCATATAACATACACATTAATCATTCATCAGTCTGGTTATTTCACATCTATAGCTACTTACTGTAGCAAAATGGGAAACTCATCTACTTAATTGAAAACCTCTATGANAAAAAAAAAAGAGGGAATTAAAAATATATTCTGGAAATAATTTATCTGTAGTCTTTATAAGCCAACTATGCAACTCCTTCCCTAAACTTTCATCATAGAAAAATGCATATACTAATGACTTTTTCTCTCCTTCTGCTTATTCAATACCAATACCCTTCCCCCTGCTTATTCAATACCAAATGCTAGAACAATTAGATATACTCAGTACAGTCTGCTCTGAGATTATACAAAAAAAGCCTTATCTGTATAAAGATGTCAGAGATTAGTGGATATATAAATTCTACCTTGTAAAACCTTTTCTGCCCAATAAAAGAGAGCTAGAAAAAATATAATGTGGAATTGTCTTTAACAGAGTGAATGAAAGTAGGTGGGAGGCATGAAGCTGTTCCAATTGCAAAGAGAGGAGGAATGGTGGTGTAGCCAGCATCAATTAATCCATATAATAACTAATAAACCATGGATAACAGAGGAACTCAAAAAGAATCCAAGAAAATAATTGTTAAATTCACTGCAGCCCTCTGCTTTTTGTTACAAAGTCATGGCTTGCTGACTGTGGTGGGAGAGAAAACACTCTTTTTTTTTTGTCTGTGGCTCTAAACCAAAGGAACTAAAGCTCTCATATAAAGGAACATGAATTTACATTGGCTCCATTTTCAAAGCTCCCAGATGAGAAACAATGATGAATCTAGGGAGTCAGCGGTATTCCCTTAGTATTCTCTGTATTAGGTATTTGAAATATATTGAAAATTAAAGTGATAAAATTACCTCCTGCTTAAGAAAACACATTGATTCCTTAAAAAATACGAACAAAATCAAAGATGAATTTAAGAAAATTACTTATGGCACAAAAAGCACATTAACACTGTCCACATCATTATTTATAGAGAAAGAAGGTTATTTTGACTCAGGTGACAAATTACCCTTCCACGGCAGAAGGAAAAAAGTAGTTTACAAGTTCAAGCTGTAAAGTTATTAAACAAGATCTGACTGTGCTAAGAAATGCACAACATCATATTAGAAAAGTCAATTTCTTAAATTAAATGGCAAATCAGCAACTGGATGAAGGACTGACCTTGGATCGGGGTGGTGCTCGGATGTACCATTTACAGTCTACCGCTTCAGTTGCAGAAGCTTTTCCTTCTTTGACAATTTGTACAGATTCCACAATTCCTTCAGGTCCTCCCATCTCAAACTCACAAACTGAATGACAAAATACCAGAAAAAATGAAACCTGAACAGCAAACAAAAATATTTTCTACAGCAGAGTGCAAAGGCCTCAAAGTCTAAAAAATAACACCAACATACCAACCTGGCAATGGTTTCAAAACGCCAAGGTCCTTAAAATCCGGATCTTAAAAATTGAGAAAGATAAAATTAGTTTTGTTCAATATCTTGACTATAATGTCAATGTGTAATGTCAATGTGCTAAAATTTGACAATGCACTTCAGTGGTATGATTGTACTTATATTTCTTGGAAATGAGAAATGTGTCAAAACTATAGCAACAAAGTAATTATTAATGTATAAATTATCGACACGACCATAACAAGTTCTTATTTTTTTTCTGTTGTGAAATCCTGCTTTTCTCTGCGTCTCTTTTTCAGAAGAGTGAGTTCAAAAATATTTCTGCATACACTAGCAAGCAGGAACATCACACAGCTAACCACATGACATTTTAATACATCAGTTTAATGAAAGAGGATATATTTACAGATCCATTCAGAATCTTGTTGCCTATTTTGCATTTTGCAGTATGATTATAACACTCATGTTAACTAGAGAAATCTAAACTACATTCTGTTTATGAATACTCTGCCGTCCCTACTGACAAAGAGGAGACACTTTCTTTAGCAGAAACATCCATTTGGTCTTCCTGAAATAAATACCATAAGGATTTACAATGGAATTCATTGTGCTACCAAGGTAATAAGTCTAATACATGTGCTATTTTCAAACAGATAAACATGATTATATTTACTCACTGAGATGCTTTGTATCATGTTTTTATAGCCAGATATTAAGACATAGATGAAATGAGTTTGGTCTTAGACCTATGCTTCAATAGACAGCTATCCACAGACAAATCATAATTTCACAAAATTTGTCCAAAACCAGAAATGTGAATGAGGCTAAAGTATTTCAAGAGAAGTTGATCTCTTCAGGATAGACTGGTCTTGTCTGGGAGATTTGCACTGCTTTTTTTTAGCTAAAATGAATGTTCCACACTGTTTTTTCTCATTTTCAGGAAAAAAAAAAAAAAAAAAAGAAAAAAAAAAGAAAAATCCACTGGCCTTTGTATTTATCTGAAAAGTTGATAGTATCTGTTCTTCTGAAAACAATGATATACACTCTTCATTAAGCTTCTCCTGAACCACATACAGAGTGCCAAGGACTCAAAAGGATTGTACAAGAGGAAAATCACGGTACAGTTTGAGCCATGTACTCTACTCATGGAACTGATCTTATTGTTTCAGGATTGGGTCAGTGTAGAAAAGGCTATAAATAAAACAATGAAGAGAAAGCTTGGAAGTAGAAAACATATTAAAAAAAAACAAAAACAAAACCAAAAACAAAACAAAACAAAATCAATCCACCACCAAAACTGCTGTTCCCCTCTAGCTTTAGACAAGTCATGACAGTAAGAATCATAACTAAATAATATCCCGAAAAAGTCCAGTGTTCTGTAAGAAAGATCATCCATTTTAATTTGAGCAATGAGAAAGTGTTGACTTCAAAAATCAGAGTTGTAAAATACTTTTTTAAACTGTCCCTCTATAACCAGGTGCTGTTCTTCCCAGTTATCTTTTACAGTTTCACAATATAAATTGTGAGTAAATACCATGAACTTAAGGGATTGCAAATATAATTGAGTAGGCAATTAGCATTAATTGTTAAGCAATTCTATAGATCAATAGATGATAGCCAACAACACTAAATGTAATTAAATATTTCAGTTAATGTACTCAGATGTTGATATCTAGTACTGAAAGCAAGATACTTAAGGAAGCCTACTTTGACTACTAGTTCAAATTAACATACACACCATGTCTAGTGTAACCATTACATTTCTTCCTTTTGCTGAGTTTGCAAGGATCACTTTGGTCTACTGAAAAAAATTCCACCACATTACCAAAGTAGAGAGGAGGAAAGAAGGAGAAAAAGATCCAGACAGGATTTCTCCCATATGAAAGAGATTTCATATAAAGGAGTGCTAATAGCAAGAATCCAGGCTGAAGTATAATCTAGACCATGAAATTTGACCTCCCAAAAAATTCTGGAAGTATGTTCTCGTTTGCTAACAATACAGTTAGAACAAAACCACAAAGAAGTGCACAACCTGTTAAAATCCTAGAAATATGGTAGATCTTTTTCAGTTTTGGAAAATGATCTTTTTGCAACCTTTCAACATCTTAAGAGTGATAGTGAAATAACATCTACAACACTTGAGGTGATACACTTCATTAAACATTAAAAGTATACCAATATTATTATAACAGAAACAACAATCTGTAAATAAGGTATTACCAGAGATGCTAGAAATTCAACCATGTTTAAGCATATTTACTCAGCAAATGTTTGTGTTTTATATCGTCTACCGTTAAACAGATTATACTTTAGCAGCTCTTCTGTATGTAATTCAATCAAATTGTTATTATCAGTCAGTCTGAGTCAGAACCCTTTTAATGATATCTAAACACTGACTGTCTACATCTTCCGATAGACAGAGTCCTGATTAAAATCATGTTCCCATTAGGGAAACCTCCCACAACAGGAAAATTTTGCTGTGAAAATAAGATCGATCACCTACAATGAGAGAGAAAACGAGGAGACAATAGGCCTTGAGGGGAATGCAATATGTGTAAATTTTTTCATGGGGATCTCCTTAATGGGGAAATGAAGTATGTAAAGAGGAAACCAGGAATTTTCATAAGAAATGTGAAATGTGTGAAAGTTATGTAAATGGAAGACCTTGCATCCAAAATAAGTTCTGTGGCTCTTTCCTGAAGCACTGAATGTTTCTTTTAAAACCAATGAAAACCAACAAAATAAAGGTTATCCAGAAATTTCCTTTGGTGATATACTCCAACATATTCCACAAATAATAGATTCCTGTGATTTTTATTACTATAAACTTTTCTGTAAACTCTCCATGAAGCACAGTAGAAACTTCTTATGAGATGCAAAAATCTGTGCTAGCTTATTTACAGTTACTGTCCAACAAGCAGAATGAGAAACTTTAGAGTGGCCCAAGGAGAAAATGGTGATAATCTGTAGATTTCCTTAACCAGTTAAAAAAATGGGGTGGATGAGAAGACAGTGAGGTAGACTTGAAAGTTGTTGAACAACCAGGCCCATGATGGTGGTGATCAGTCACACAAAGTCTAGTTGGAGACCAGGAATGAGTGGTATACTCAAGGGGTCAATACTAGATCAGATTCGGTTTAACTTCATTCATGATCTTGATGATGAGGCAGAGTGTACCCTTAGCAAGTTTGCTGCTGACACAGAACGTGGAGGAGTGGCTGATACACCAGAGGGTCATGCTGCTCTTCAGAGGGGCCTCAAAAGGCTGGAGAAATGGGCTGACAGACACCTTATGAAGTTCAATAAGGGGAATTGCAAATACCTTCCCATGGGGAGGGACAACCCCATGCACAATATATGTTTGGTCCACCCAGCTGGAAAGCAACTTTGCAGAAAAGGACCTGGGGTGCCTGGTGGACACGAAGTTGAACGTGAGCCAATAATGTATCCTTACGGCCACTGGTAAGGATACATAAGGATACTCTTTCTCATAAGGCCACCAGTATCCTGGGCTGCATAAGGAGAATTACTGCCAACAGGTTGAGGGAGGTGATCCTTCCCCTCTAGTTGGCACTGGTAAGGCCATATCTGAAGTGCTGTGTCCAGTTTTGGGTTCCCCAGTGCAAAAGTTATATGGAGCTACTGGAGACTAGGGGTCATAAAGCTGATTAAGGGACTGAAGTATCTCTCATACAAGAAAAGGCTGAGAGAGTTGGGGCTGTTCAGCCTGGAGAAGAGAAGGGTCAGAGGAGATCCTACCAATGTGTATAAATACCTGAACCGAGGGTGCAAACAGGATGGAGCCAGGCTCTTTTCAGCGGTACCCAGTGACAGAACAAGAGGCAATGGACACAAACTGAAACACAAAACACTGTGTTTCCAGTGACCATCAGAAAACACTTTTCCTCTGTGAGGGAGACTGAGCACTGGCACAGGTTTCCCAGACAGGTTGTGGAGTCTCCATCCTTGGAGATGTTCAAAAGCTGTCTAGACGCGGTCCTGGGCAACGGATTCGAGGTGACCCTCCTTGAGCAGGTGTTTGGACAAGATGACCTCCAAAGTTCCATTCTAACTCCAGCCTTTTTGTGATCCTTTAATTCCTTAATAACTAAACACCGGAACTTGCTAATATTTAAATAACTAGCTGAAAACCAAATCTAAGGTAATAGCAGAGATTAGACAAATCTCTATCACAATACAGTCTTGTTTTGATGGAGTTTGCTTTGAGACATGGGAACTTCTATATCCATCGTGGAGAAATCTGTAATATTTAGGACTGGTTCTAAATGGATCCACCAGGTCTTCATGGGAGCCTCTAAAGTTTTCAGATGCTGGCTCTGGGATCTTTTCTATACCTGGCCCATGGAAACCGTGCTACATTTCTTTATTTTTAGTTTTACTGTGAAGGTGCAACATGTCTGGATTTTCTAAGCATGGAATTTAAATGCAAAAAAAAAAAAAAAAAAAAAAAAAAAAAAAAAAAAAAGAAAAAGAGTTAGGGCATCTGATTGCTCAAAAAGCTTATGAAATAAAGAAAATAGTAAGGTCAAAAGGGATTAACTACTTGAAAAGTATGTAAATCACTTTGTTTACAAGCAAACTGCACACAGACACATATCTAGCCACCTCTGCACTCTCTCACTCTAAGTCACTTGCACAGAGAGTGAAATTGTTTAGAATTCTATTACTTGAGTGATTTCTGTAAGAGACAGGTAGATAGTTTCTAACAGAAAAATGGAAAATGCACAAAGTTCAAACTAATTACTAGCAACAAGATATTCTGCTGTTAAGTATTATTAAATCTATTTAAAAAGATCAAATTTTGAATAAAAAATCCACAGATATCAAAACTGTTCAACTTGTCTTCAAGTACCATATCCACAGGGCTTTTAAAAGCAATTTTAAGTCATACAGAAAAAATACACTATTTTCTTTCTTACAAATACATAAATTTGTGAGTAAACTGTTCATATTTTGTTAATCAGTGTCTTTAACTTTTCATATAAAGTTCATTTGGACACTTTCTTATGCTATCAACGTCAAACCTGTTGCTTGTACTGACAGAAATAATAGATATCTCAATCTTGGAAGTCAAATGATTTAAGTCAACGGATGTTTCAATATCTCTTTTAAAAAATGGAAGATTGAGCTTGTATGTTTCTTAGCATATCTGGATTAAAATATATNTTGTATCTGAAGTACAGTATATACAGTGAAGAATATGAGCAATTACTGCATGGTCAGAAGTCAAGACGAAGGAAATGCGTACCACAAAATCCTGATGAGATATGAGGCCTGATTGTGATTAACTTTTGAGGTATTTTGCTTTGTTTTCTTCTATAAATGGGAAAGAAAGGAATTATTTGATCAACCTATACACTACAAAGGGTTAGTGTATTTGTGAATATAACCCCCTCCTTTTTTAATGGATATATACACAAGGTAGTCACAATATGTAGATACCATATTTCCTAAAGATATATAGGAAAACTGACCATTTTTACTAATTGAACAGACAGCTGTAGATACATGTTTTCATTTTCCTGTCTTTTGAATGACTAGAAATAGGCAACTTTTATCTATCAATATTTAAGAATTTTTAATGCATGCATGTGGTTCTCTGTCACAGAACTGATAAGAGCCCTGATTTTACATGCAAATGCTCAGGAAAAGTAAAGAAATTTGCACTATTCAGCAAGCCACTGGTTATTTATTTTCAAGTTTATGAAGTCGGGTTCTTTTACAATGATTTCTGGGAGCCTAAACCAGCCCTGCCCTCTTGAAGGTTGAAATATCATTCTCTGTAAAAGCAGAGCTTGCACAACTTAGTACAAAACAGCGGGATTGTTCTAAGGTATTTTATGTGGTTTCCTCCTAGTATTTGTTGATACAGTAAAAATACTGGAAAATGATGACCAAAAGATTTTAAAAGCATAAACGTCTGCTCAAAGAATCACTAAAGCATTTCTAAAATATAAAAAGTTTTTATAAGTAAAACTTTTTTGTGAAGTGTACAAGGGGACCTAGCTATTCTACTGGGAAGAGCAAAGGAAAGTACAAACAAAAAAACCCAAAGCCTAAACCAGAAAAACAATTAAGTGAAATAGATGTGCAAAAATACACAAATTATTGTCTTGTTAGCCAAAAGTTAAATTTGTTCTGATGAACCTTTTCAGATCTGTGGTCTTGTTGAAACTTCAATATATATGTCTATATCTGTATTAAAGATATCAAAGGATCTTCAAAAGAAGCCTATAGTTTGATAGACAGCCTGAAAAAACAGTTCTATAATAATTATGTCTGTCAATAGTATGTTCTGTATTTGGTCTTCATTTTCTATGTTCTTTCTTTTAAGAACAATATTGTGAGCAAGGCTAGCTATTTTGGAGGCTATGTATTTGTAATCTAAAACAATGCTTCTCAAATTTTTCACTCCTTAGCAAAGTCATGAAAGAATTTAAAGGCGGCAAGTGCAAATGTAAAATTGAATATGACTCTTGGTACTTCACCTTGAAGTCCTACCTGCTATTAGATCAGGAGGAAGTCATATGCAGACAAATAAGCCAAAAAAAGATTTGTATTCTCGAGAAGTTTAAGAAACTTTTTTTTGAGGATACAGCTCCATAAAGAGACACTACTTTGTCTTGCTTTTGTTGATCTTTTCATGCACACAATGGCAGGCTCTGAGATCTTAGCCTGCTTGCCTCCCTTGTCTACTCTGGACTGTTCAGAGTAGGTTCTTTCTGTAGTGTAAATTTTGTATGGGTGGAAACCATCTCAGAAGGTAAGAGGATTCATGAGAGCTTGGGCATCATCTTCAAATGGTGTTTGGACTATTTAGTATGCGTACCCAAATACCAGAAGTGAGAAGTCCTTCTTGGAACTGACATCGTAAGAAAGGAGAGCAAGAATGGGCAACAATGACAGACTGCTGAGTGGAAAGAGGAAGTTTGAGAGTCTTGATGGTAAGTTTGGGATAATTTGGCAGATCATTTGTATTATGTTAAACATTTACACTAGCAGCTGAGTGCTCCATTTAGGCATCGTATTCCCCTTATGCAGCACACTGTGTGTGGAAACACAGAGAGAAATGATCCCATGACGAACATTTCAGGGGATGCATATACCTTTATCTGCCAGTTGCTCGGAAATGTGTGAAACAAGACTGAATGAGCTCAGGAGCCCACTTTATCTGAGCAATGCAGCCTTGCTGTGACAGTGCGGCTAACTTGATCTCCAGGACAGACTGTCAGTCAAGGGCGATATCTCGTATGTGTCTCCCCGAGATAAGATCCCAGTGGCTTCCTGTGATTGACTAATGGTCTCTGAACTTTACTAGGAAGAAAGATGTACAACATAACAGTGCTACAGAGCTTTTCCTGACAGATGTTGAATACTAAGTATAGCCTAGTCATGGAATTTCAGCGTAAAACTACTAAGGCTTGGGATTTGTCTCGTTGGTTTCTTAGAGACAACTCCTGACCAAGGTTGTTGGTCAACAACCAACAACCAACATAGCCCAAGGAAATGACACTTTAACTTCACAGCAGAAGTATAGGGAAAAATGATCCAGAGAGTTTAGCCACAGCTGTTGCTAGGCATTTCTTCTTCAGATTGAACCAATTTATTGGTTATTGCTTGCTACCATTGAGTGCTAAATTTGCATATCCTTTTCAGAGAAGGCATTCATGCTGTATCAGTCCATGGAGTGGATTTCCCAGGACAGAAGGAACTTACAGGAATAACTTGGTGATATAAAGTAACCTTATGTTGTCATTGGAGAAATTCTTTCTCCTCGTTTTACCTCAGAACATTCAACAGAATGAATTCACTACAGTGTTCCCAATTTTGAAGAACTACATCTTTTTCAGTTACTCTATTCAACAGAATCTATCATTTGTGCTACTTCAAATAGTGCTGAATAAACTGTAGTTGACCACATATTAAGACACATTTCCAATACAAACAGAAATGTCAGGATAGTGTTTACCCCTACTGACATTCCCTTGCTGTCACCGGCCACACCAACTATGCCATGTAGGCTACTGGCATTTTCTTGAAGACAACTGCATCTCACATGAGAAGCTCAAATATCTCCACTAGTTTCCATGTGCTAACAGTTCACCTTCCACTTTAGTAAGAGATTTCTTGTGCTGTCTCCAAATATTTTTCTCTTACAGCCTAGCAAAACATCAAGTGGACTTTTGCTAAAGTGATTAACCATGTCAGAGAGCACTGAAAGATGAGTTGCATTTTTAAAAACAACTGAATGCTTAATCATCTGACTATATGAGATACCAGAAAGAGATAAAGCAGACACAATACTTCAGAAAATATGATCCTTAGAGTGGAAAGAAATTAAATAGCCATAGACAAAAAGCTGTTCATTAGTTTACTCTGCAACTGCTAGATTTTTCAAATTTATTCAATGAATTATATTGTAGTGCTCTCCTATAACAAAGTCTTTGTATGATTCCAAAAGGCAATGTGACAGGATGTTTCAAAAATGTATATCCAGACTCTATATCTAGAGTAGAAATCTGTTGGTGTTTAGCAACAAAGGAAGAATTCTAGGTTTTCATTCCCAGAGGACCCTGAATGCTCTCTTTCTAAAGGAAAACAAACAAACAAACAAACAAACAAAACCCCAATGAAATCAAAGGAGGAGGGAAATTCATTCATTATACCAAATTGTCAACTCTAATTGTAATTATACGTGCCCACCACAGACAATGCAATACAGCTTAAACATGCACTTTCAGTGAGCAAGAAGAACTCTAAAAGCCACACAGCTTAATGAATTGCTGAGGAAGGCATATCAACACTAAGTCCAAGAAACAACTGAGGGAAAAATAAGCCTTCTGTCCTCTCCTTTCAGCATCCATAGTAGTATAGCTTTCAGTGACTGTAGTTTTCCTTCTCTTTCTGCTACTTTTAGGAGGTTTACTGCCTAGAAATTGTCCTTTCAGGGACCACTGAGCTATTGACCCCAGCAGTCTTGCCAAATGTACTAAGCCCTCTCTACAGGATGAGAAGATGTGTTTTCATCAGCTTTAGCTACAGAGTATACAGTGGAGCTGCCCTGGAGATATTCTTGCACTTTCTTTTGCTTCTTCATCCTTTTAGCAGCACAGGGTAGCAGTTTTCTCTGAGGAAGAGTTTCAGTATAGTCCAGTTGCCAGAAAGGAGATAACTCTGTGTGTTAAACTGTGAATTCCTACTTAAATTACCCACAAACTTATGAATTTTACATTTTATTATGCAAGATAACATTCAGATATTTAAGGGATATAAATAATATATGGGAAGGGAGCAATAACCCTTCCAGTCTTTCCACTATTATGAAATTCAACTTCTCCTGAGATTACAGAAGGAAAACATTTTGATAAATTTTTGGTAAGTAAGGTTTTACAGCTAGGTTTTTTGGCCTCACAGTTCATCTGCTTCCTGTTGGTTACAACTGCATGAGTCTGACATTCCCTTTTGTTCAAATAGATGTTTTTCCTCCCATTTCATGCAAATAAAAGTGCCAAAGAACTTGCTAATACTGACCTAACAAACATATAGTCTGTTAGAAACAAGATACTAGGTCAGCTAGGACTTTTATTATTTTGATGAGAAAAGCCTTACTGTATGTTTTACTATGTTGTAAAAGTTACTATTTATTGACTAAAACAAAGAATTAATACAAACCCTAGCTCTAAATGGTTTCCACTTAGATTAATGAATAAAGATGGTTGCTCGTCAGTAAGACATTTTTTGCTATATGCCCCCATGAAAAATTAAACAGGATGATAAATTCTGAATGAAAGGGTCTTGTCTTCATCCTTTTAACTTTTTCTTTAAACAATAAGATCCTTCTAATGGATCCTCAGTCCTCTTTGAGTATCATTTATGCCACTTGTTCTGTGTTCACTGACCGATTCTCAAACTGGTTTGTCATGAACATCAGTAAACAAATGGGTCTGTGGATAACTGGAGATCTGTAATCTAGAGTTTGAATAGTTTTATGTTTGTGTCTATAAAACCTCAGTTACCACTGACTTTTTCACACCCCAGAAACTTCAGATCCAGCTATCCCTAGAGTTATTATATTCACTATAAATTAGGAAATTTTTAATTCTATTGTTGTAACTTGGAAATTTAATTTAAAAAATAATTTCCATGGAATTCAACAGATTTGCAGGTTTCCTCCTCTATTCAAAAGCTACCAGTCTGAAGCAACAATTTGATTTCCACTAGATTTACTCACAGTTTTAATATTGACTCTAACAGAAGCAGTTTTAGGCCCACAATCTGACCTGAATTTAGCAATTATTTATTGCGTGCTACACTGATTGAATGCCTCAGCCTCATGCAGAGAATGAAAACTCGTCTTTTGCATCACATTCACCATGAAAAAAACATTATGATTCATTAAATCATACTTTGGAAAGGCAGTGTTCATAATAAGTCCTTATGTCTACTTCACATGATATGCAATATTGCCATTAACTGGCTGAAGAGACTGGGAAAAGAAGAGCTAAGTGGCTACTGATTAGACATTCTCCAGTTCTTCCCTTGGTGTGCTAATATTTAGAAGAAATGAAGTATCAGGCTAGTTTTCACTTTCAGCAGCAGAAGCAGGTCAAACATGACGGTCAGTCACAGTACCTGAGATTTTTAAGTATGGGTCAGACACTTATCCAACAGGCAGGCAATAATCAAATTTCATTTGACCAGATCAAGTTTTGTCTGACAAACAGCAGGATTTTTCCTAGCTTGATTTGGAAGAGTTATTTAAAGCTCTAGTGATCAAGAAAAAAATCAAATATAAATAAAAATTTCATATTAAAGCACTTGATAAATCATTGATCCATATGTATATTGGACTATCACTGATAGGCAATATTCTGGCATCAAACAACTATATTAATGATATAAATTATTCTTGTGGGGACAGCACATACAATTACAGAGATTCAAATTACTCGAATCTGATTTTTAAACTACTAAGTNGAAGGGAAGGGAAGGGAAGGGATCCAGAGAAAACAAGAAGTGGTGTCATACAATCTTTTGTTAACCCACATACTGCAACCAGCAGATTTGATAACATTGTCTCTTGAGCTTCAACTATCACATAACATCTGGCAAATTATGTTTGTAAGTCCTGTTACACAACATCTTCTGGCTTCTCAGTGTCATCTAGGGGACTGATATGTGACTAGAATAACACATTTCACACTACCTGCTTCTGTCATCCTAGTACAAATTTTTAATAATGGATGTGCCACAGGCATCAGTTTATTTGAATCTGAATTCTCAGAAAATATTTCGCAATTCTGTTCTCATCATCTTACTCATGACTCAAGCAATCTTTCTTAACGCAAATTGCTGGATATTAGATGTTGTCTTTTGACATTGAAGTATTCAAACAACTCCTCTGTATCTCTAATGTGTAATGGTATCTGAAGCAATATTTTTTAAATTTTTATCAAAAGCATTTCCTTACTTATTTTCACAATTTTGCTATGAATTTATTCCTTTTGATGGCATTCTCAACTGTTTGGTAGATCTCATCACCCTAAAAATTAAAAAAAAAAAATTAATCGAAAGTCAATTTTAGACATGTGGCACAGACCAAAATATTTTATCTCACTGAAGTTAAATTCTCCTCTACAAATCTATTTGAGGAAACATTAATGTCAGACACTCATTTACCTAGTGAATTGCAGACTATGCTGTGATCATGTAAACATGTAATCGAGAGGAGTCTTCAGAGCAAGAATAATTTGAGAGCACTGGACCTCTTAATTTCAAAAGAGATTTGTCTACTTGAATATTTGTGGTATTTATTGTATAATGCATTTTCAGTAAGAAACAGAAAAAGTCTGTCTTGAGAATTTCTCTCTAAGGGCAGAAGTAATTTTGCGAACAGTAATGGTACCTGATTTGATTATGAATGACTAGCATATATTTAATGAAAGGTTCTTAATTAGTCTGTATGTCTATACGATTGCAAAGCACTCTAAAATCATATTGGAAATATCATAGCAGACGAGAATACAAGACTAAATCTAACCTGCCTGACCGTATATCCAACTTGATTGGTATGAATAGAAGTCTCATTCTTAAACCAGAGATGAATTTGGCCCATTAAGCTGAAATCTTTTCTTTATTGTATGAAGTTCTAGATAATGCTTTTATGCATCAGATTGTATTAGTTAAATAAACACTGGATTGCAGTGAAACCACTGAAGGAAAAATATTAAAAATTTAGAAAGACAAGATAGGTTAAGGAATTCCCTAGTCTTCATTCAGTAATTATAAATGCAAGTTTTGAAAGTAGTTTTAAAGATTTCTTTATACTAATAAAATAAAAATATCACATTTTATTAATATAATGTAATTTAGAACCATACAATCATACAATCATAGAATGGTTCGGGTTAGAAGACACCTTAAAGATCGTCTAGTTATAACTCCTCTGCCATGGGCAGGGATACCTCCCACTAGACCAGGCTGCTCAAAGTGCCAGCAAACAATCAAGTTTTGGTTTGGGTTGGTTTTTTTTGTTTTGGTTTTTGTTGGGTCTTTTTTTGTTTTTGTTTCTTTTTAGCTGAAAGGGAAATCAAAGGCAGAAAATACAAATAGAATTACCAAATGGAATTGAAAGATAAAAAAGTGCCAGGCTGACAAAGAACATAAACTTCTTAAATTTGAATCTTTCTAAATTCAGTTCTATTGCTTAAATGATTGCTTATGTCAACAGATGTCTCACCACCTAAATGTCTTTACAATTGGTCCTAAATGAATTAAGAAAATAAATGAACAGAGAATGTAGACGTTTTCAAATGTCTTCAGATTGCTGAAAAAATGAATGAGTAAAGAGTAAATAAATAAGTGATAAATAGTCACAGCTGCCGACAACATACAGCATGGAAGACAGACACCATTCTTTGGAGGATCAGCACCTGAGCTAGCTCAGGCTCAAGAAATCTGAGTTTATTCATTATTGGAGGGCCGTGTGATAAAGACAACTCCTCCTCATTCCTAATGAGTTTCAAAATCAGCTAGAGTGGGGAGATGAGATTTTGCAGAAAGAGCAAGATACTAAAGATCATTTGGCTTTCCCTAGGTATCTCTTGTTTGTGGAGATTTCCCTGTGAGCTTAACTTCCAATTTTAGAGAAAAGAACACATGATAACACAAAAAATCACTGGCCTCTTTTCCTATCAATAAATAATTGTTCCTTTCAAAAAGTTATCCTGAAGTTCCGCTCCATTTTTATTTTTAAAAGCCCATTTGGCAATGGATGTGCTACCACAAGTTTAAGTAGTGGGAATGTAGTAATAATCTACTGGAATGTGTATTTTATGTTTGAAATTTAAAATCTAAGGAGTGGAACCAGTACTCATTGCAAATGGTTGCAGAAGTAGTATCACTTAATTTTACAAGTATCAAACCTGATTGACAAACAGAGTTGACCAAAAAAATTATCTGAATGAACTCAGTTTTAAGCATGGTTGAAAAAAATTATACATTTTTATATATAGAAAATAATCTAACTTCAGACAATTCTGAGGTGATTTTTTAGGGACAAGGGTATCTAGAGGAAGAATAGCACAGAAAGACAAATTAATCATCATGTTATTACTCCAACAAAAACTCAAGTGACTGTAACAGAATATGAAAACAAGTGGATACTGGGAGTTAGTGAATAAATTGAGCCTACTTAAGGCTATATTAGTGTGACACTGACCAATTCCTCAAACGCTGAATCAATGTATACTACCACATAAGTTGTGTAAAGGTAGAAAACTAGTTTTTAATTAACAAAAAGAGTTGAAGAAATAGTAGTTCAGTTCTCCAAAATAAACAAATATGTCATTCTGACTTAGTTCAATAGATGAAAAGGTAGAGGACAGTATTTAAACACAGTTACCTCTAAGTACCCAAGCCTAGAGGTTGCCCATATTTAGGTACATGCCTAAATGTAGACTTCCTGAAGTTGTTTGCTAAATTGGGACTAGATTTAGTGGCTTGCCAGTGAAGCACTTGAGTATAGTAAGATTAAGCAACTGTTCTTTGGAATTAACCTTGGGCATATCAGAAAGTAATTTCAGAGATTTTTGACAGATTGTAATGTTAAATTATAGTAGCTATTATTCATATTTGGCTTGAGGGCCTTAGTGAAATGAACATTTTTTTTCAGAGGAAAAAAAAAAAGACACCTAGCATTTGGACTTACCACAATAAAAAATGTGTGCAAATTGAAAATAAACACATTGAACATAAATTGAACAAAAATTACTTATTGGCTTTCCCAAACAAAAAGAAAAACATTAGCTGTGCTAGTGGCATTCTGCATGTAAAGGTGATTTCAAAGATTTGCAGGAATGAAAATTATGTGACAATTTTTTATTTATTTCAAAGCTAACTAATAAAACACCTACAAGATACAGTGGAAATTACATTATTTGATATTATAGAAACAGAGCATAGGAGGCTAGAAAATTCTGGAACTTTAAATAGGGATGTCAGACACCTGTGGCATCCTGTATTCAGTGGCTGAACATTTTGTCAGACTTACCCTGTTGACCATAAGAATACGGTACTTACAAGATTTTGAAGGAATACATCTGCAAAATGTTAATTCATATTATAAGAAAAAAAAGACTTTAATCTACTCAGTATTCACAAGCATTAAACAACGCTCACAATAAGCAGGTGACTCTTGCCTGAACCTATTATTACCATTATATACGTCTTCATTATAGATTTTTATATTTTGAAGTTTGGATTCTTTTAAGATTGAACTTAAAGAATTCAACTTCTCACTTCCTCAATTTGTCACAATCATTTTTAGGATAACATACCTGTGTTTATTATATACATAACATCAGTTAACATTACTGAGATGAGGTTTGCTCATAACTCCTTTGTGTATGTACAAGGTAAAGGTATATAAGGTAAAAAGAGCTTGTCAGTACCTTGAGGGAGGTTATAAGAGAAAGAGAGAAAGGGAAAAACCAGATAGGAGTAAGTCCAGTCATTCAGAGGCTTGAGTCAAGCTCTTGATTTTCCACCATGTTCACAACTAGCAATACATACATTGGCTAGAACTAGCCATAGAGATGATCTCTACTTCTCACAAAAATCTTTGTGTTTCTGTTCCTCACATGGAAAAGACTATGCATGATAGTATTTTTCTACCCTATGAGAGCAGTATGATATTAAAGATTGCAAGGCCTTTGATATCATATAATAAGAGAGAAAGAGAAGACAGATCAAAGGCATAGATAATCTAATGGGCCAGCTAAAAGTTTATTTACAAAAACATTAGGACAAAATTTCTATCAAAGTTGAATTAAGCATGATCTTCCTTTTGGACCTGAGCACCAAAGAATCTCAAATGTTACATCTGAGATGAAAGAATTACATAGTCCGCATTTCTCAACAGACAATAAACAAATCAACATTGGTCATAGCCATCAATATCACAAAAGATATATTAAGGTGACAACATACACTTGCTATAACTACAAATATACAAAACAATATGAAGTAACATTAACCTCAGTTCTGGTCAGAAAATAAGATTCTCGGGATTGACCTCCCCACAAAAAATATAAATACTACCCTAAGAAAATTAACCAATGCTAAATAGTTGCTGAGTATACACAAAAATGCTGTGAGAGGATATATTTTGAATTTGATACATTTACTCATTTGCTAATCATTGCATACTGCAAAAGTATTCAATTCTAGAAACAGAAACATGACTGACTTTTCCAAAGACTAAAGAATCAGAGCTTCTAATTACTGAGCAAGAACTTTATTTATTAGTTACAGAGGACTGGGAGCTTTCTAATAAGGGTTTGTGTGCATTTCTTTAAGGAGAATTAGCTGGAAGCATTATTCAAAGAGTTATTTATTCAAAATCTGTTAAGGAAAGCTAAATATGTTAAAAAAGATCTTTACTTATTGCTGTTAGAATTGAGAAACACTTCATCAAAGGAACAGATGATAACAACAAAATCAATAATCACAGTTACTTGAACCTATGCAAATATCAAATTAATAAATATGGATGACTCAACACAAGTGATATAAACATGTTTTTTTATCTAACATAAAAGCATCGCTTTCTATATGACAGCTAAAGAATCAAACTACTTGCCACTCTGTGGCTAGAATAAAAAATAGTTTATCTGCCTAACAGAAGGGCCACAGTCATGCTGATTAGAAAAAAGCACTGTGGTGACTGTCAAGATTTATTGTCTATACCCACAACACCTCAGAAACCTGTAGATACAATACATAAAGATGAAAAGTTAACAACTTAAGGAATGGATAAGTAAAGAAAAAAAATGCTTCAATGCCAGCAGAAACTCCGCAGACATCCACATTGCCAAGGTCACTAAAAGAAACTATATTACAGACAACAGCGTTGCCAGGATGAGGCCGCAACACAATCAGCCAGAAGTGCATCCCAGTAAGAGCTACTAGAAAATCTGTCAGATAAGGAAGTCAGAGGAACTGAAACAACTTTGAAGAGTATTCAAAAACTCCTTACTCATTACACGTGAGACACAAAGTTTCTCATTTTTCCCTGAAGAAATAGGTGTTAAAACATTCGAATGAGAACTACCAAGTAAGATACTTAACAACAGGCTTTGGAGGTGCTATTCTGTTCAGTACAAATTCCATATTATCCCTGCTCTGCCATTTACAAGTGCTTCACAAACATTACAGAGAAATCAAGAATTAATAGGGAAAACAAATGCCCAGGGCTCACTGATTATTTCCACAGTTTGCAAGTGTTTAAAGCAAAGGGTAATTGCTCTATATCAGACCTAAGGTTAAGATAATTCAGTATAGTATTTGCATAAAGCCAAAAGTGTATCCTTAGGGGAAAGAGCATAAGAGAAGGACCATATTTAAGGAAAAACCTCTTCTGCCTCTAAGATTTAGTTTTAATTGTTCTGTAAAAAGTAATAACATAAACTATTTTGAGAATTATGACAATGGTGGTGTAAAAATGCAGCTAATGTAAAAATGTTCATCTTTTAGTATTATTTTTGGATGTACATCTAAGCTTGTTAAAGGTTCCTCCCAGGTGCTTCTGAAATGACAGACATTCTGTCAGAGAAATGTCGTTCCTCTGTAAATAATATTTAACAACGCAACATCGTAATCACCTTTATTGGTGAGATCACCAACATATCAAGGGAGGTATTTCCTCTAGAGGTAGAAAAGAATTATTTATATCTGTACTGCTGTACAATATCTTAGTAAATCTCCTCTAGAAGACTGTGTTCAACTTGTTGCGGAACAGAAACAAAGAAGATATTCTGGAAGGAGGTGGGGTGGTACTGATGACAAGGGGAACAAAGAGCCTACGGCATTAAAGGAGAATACGAGAATTTGCCTTGTGGAGACAAGCAAACTGATGTCTTAAAAAAGAGATGACTGCCATCACTAAGCTCAGGACGCAGTGGCATATAGTCTTGGTGAGAAAAAAGGTTTCAAAGCTTATAAGTAATGTTGGTATAAGAAGGCAAAGGCATAAGCTGGCTGTGAATAATTTTAGATAAGAAATCAGAAGAATATTCCTAATAATTTGTATCCTGGAACAGTCTTTCATAACAATGGTTGAAGTAGAAAATACCACAAATAAAATTAACTATGAAAGTCTTTTAATATCCATCAATAGAGGGATATGAATTTAAACACTTATGACATCAGCTGGAAACTTGCTGCTTGCAGTCCTAGTGTGTGAGATAACACTACAGGACTTGGAAAGCCCCTTCCCTCCGATGTTCGTACATAGTCAATACAAATGCAACTCTAATGTCCCTAGTTAATGCAGCTCTTACCAAACCATGTGATAGGGTATTTTCTTTTTTCCTATGTTAGAATACTTAAAACTATATTTTTGTTTTATATTGCTCTTATTTTTATAGCAAAGATCAATGAGTAGGAACATAAGTGTTTAGCTTCTTTCTGTTTGTAATATGATACTCCCAACATACAGGGATTTCTAAAATAAGAAGTTCTGTAGTTGCCTTTTGGGTATTGTAGAAAGAAAAAATGTAAGTATGTGATAACAAAAGATAATATGGGACCTGAGAATCCTGTGAGATTTTTTAGATACTCATTTGCTCCACACACGGAATTTCACTTGAAATTTAAAATAAGCATATTATCCCATTATATCCTCATATTTATGGTACTGAAATATTCTGTGCCTAATCCTACAGTTCATGTAAATTAATGGAATCTCACAAATCAAATTCCCTTGAAAGGACAATATGTATGTAGCTGATGTTGATTCTCAATGTAAGATACAAATGCAACATCCTAGAGGTTACAGTGAAATTCATTGTCATTCACAAGACCAGAAGCCCTAATGCATTGTAAACAGCAATGAAGTGCCTGTTGTGTGCTTGTATGAATACACTAAACTTTCATAACTCAAGAAAACTGCTTATAACAATTTGAAATACTGAGAGCTAGAAATCTCAGTAAATAAAAAGAAAAAAATCACACTTTTTTTTTTTTTTAAACATCAGAATGTTCGGGGTCAACANAAATCTGACAGATAAGGAAGTCAGAGGAACTGAAACAACTTTGAAGAGTATTCAAAAACTCCTTACTCATTACACGTGAGACACAAAGTTTCTCATTTTTCCCTGAAGAAATAGGTGTTAAAACATTCGAATGAGAACTACCAAGTAAGATACTTAACAACAGGCTTTGGAGGTGCTATTCTGTTCAGTACAAATTCCATATTATCCCTGCTCTGCCATTTACAAGTGCTTCACAAACATTACAGAGAAATCAAGAATTAATAGGGAAAACAAATGCCCAGGGCTCACTGATTATTTCCACAGTTTGCAAGTGTTTAAAGCAAAGGGTAATTGCTCTATATCAGACCTAAGGTTAAGATAATTCAGTATAGTATTTGCATAAAGCCAAAAGTGTATCCTTAGGGGAAAGAGCATAAGAGAAGGACCATATTTAAGGAAAAACCTCTTCTGCCTCTAAGATTTAGTTTTAATTGTTCTGTAAAAAGTAATAACATAAACTATTTTGAGAATTATGACAATGGTGGTGTAAAAATGCAGCTAATGTAAAAATGTTCATCTTTTAGTATTATTTTTGGATGTACATCTAAGCTTGTTAAAGGTTCCTCCCAGGTGCTTCTGAAATGACAGACATTCTGTCAGAGAAATGTCGTTCCTCTGTAAATAATATTTAACAACGCAACATCGTAATCACCTTTATTGGTGAGATCACCAACATATCAAGGGAGGTATTTCCTCTAGAGGTAGAAAAGAATTATTTATATCTGTACTGCTGTACAATATCTTAGTAAATCTCCTCTAGAAGACTGTGTTCAACTTGTTGCGGAACAGAAACAAAGAAGATATTCTGGAAGGAGGTGGGGTGGTACTGATGGCAAGGGGAACAAAGAGCCTACGGCATTAAAGGAGAATACGAGAATTTGCCTTGTGGAGACAAGCAAACTGATGTCTTAAAAAAGAGATGACTGCCATCACTAAGCTCAGGACGCAGTGGCATATAGTCTTGGTGAGAAAAAAGGTTTCAAAGCTTATAAGTAATGTTGGTATAAGAAGGCAAAGGCATAAGCTGGCTGTGAATAATTTTAGATAAGAAATCAGAAGAATATTCCTAATAATTTGTATCCTGGAACAGTCTTTCATAACAATGGTTGAAGTAGAAAATACCACAAATAAAATTAACTCTGAAAGTCTTTTAAGATCCATCAATAGAGGGATATGAATTTAAACACTTATGACATCAGCTGGAAACTTGCTGCTTGCAGTCCTAGTGTGTGAGATAACACTACAGGACTTGGAAAGCCCCTTCCCTCCGATGTTCGTACATAGTCAATACAAATGCAACTCTAATGTCCCTAGTTAATGCAGCTCTTACCAAACCATGTGATAGGGTATTTTCTTTTTTCCTATGTTAGAATACTTAAAACTATATTTTTGTTTTATATTGCTCTTATTTTTATAGCAAAGATCAATGAGTAGGAACATAAGTGTTTAGCTTCTTTCTGTTTGTAATATGATACTCCCAACATACAGGGATTTCTAAAATAAGAAGTTCTGTAGTTGCCTTTTGGGTATTGTAGAAAGAAAAAATGTAAGTATGTGATAACAAAAGATAATATGGGACCTGAGAATCCTGTGAGATTTTTTAGATACTCATTTGCTCCACACACGGAATTTCACTTGAAATTTAAAATAAGCATATTATCCCATTATATCCTCATATTTATGGTACTGAAATATTCTGTGCCTAATCCTACAGTTCATGTAAATTAATGGAATCTCACAAATCAAATTCCCTTGAAAGGACAATATGTATGTAGCTGATGTTGATTCTCAATGTAAGATACAAATGCAACATCCTAGAGGTTACAGTGAAATTCATTGTCATTCACAAGACCAGAAGCCCTAATGCATTGTAAACAGCAATGAAGTGCCTGTTGTGTGCTTGTATGAATACACTAAACTTTCATAACTCAAGAAAACTGCTTATAACAATTTGAAATACTGAGAGCTAGAAATCTCAGTAAATAAAAAGAAAAAAATCACACTTTTTTTTTTTTTTTAAACATCAGAATGTTCGGGTTCAACAGTTTAAAAAAGGAGTTATGATGAGTAATTTCTTATAATTTCAAACTCACTCTGATCCCAAAGGAAAAAGATTCAAAGTTGGATGGCTCTGAGGTTGTTTATTGTTTCTCAGAAAACTTAACTGGATTACAAGTTGGTTGCCTGACCAAACTTGTGGCCTTTTATGATGGAGCAACTACACCAGTGGACCAGGGAAAAGTTATGGATGTTGTCTATCTGGAATTCTATAGGGTCTTTGACATCATTCCCCCAACATCCTTCTCTCTAAATTGGAAAGATAAGGCTGGACTGTTCAGTGGATGAGGAATCGGTTTGATGGTCGCATCCAGACGGTAGTGGTCAATGTCTCACTGTCCAGATGGAGATCAGTGAAAAGTGGTGTCCTTCAGGTGTCCGTATTAAGACCAGTGCTCTTTAATATCTTCATCAATGACATAGACAGTAGGATCGAGTGCACCTTCATCAAGTTTGCAGATGACATCAAGCTGAGTATGTGGTTGACACGCCTGAGGGACAGGATGCCATCCAGAGGGACTTGGGCAAGCACAAGAAGTGGGTCTGTGTGAACCTCAGAAGGTTCAACAAGGCCAAGTGCAAGGTCCTGCACCTGGGTTGGGACAGCCCCTGGTATCAATACAGGCTGGGGGATGAAGGGATTGGGAGCTGCCCTGAAAACGACTTGGGGGTACTAGTGGATGAAAAGCTGGACGTGAACTGACAATGTGCGCTTGCAGCCCACAAAGCCAACTGAATCCTGGGCTGCATCAAAAGAAGCACTGCCAGCAGGTCGAGGGAGCTAATTCTCCCCCTCTACTCTGCTCTTGTGAGACTCCACCTGGAGTACTGCATCCAGCTCTGTAGCTCTCAGCACAGAAAAGACACGGACCTGTTGGAGCGAGTCCAGAGAAGGGCCACTAAGACGATTAGAGGGATGGAACACCTCTTCTTTGAGGAAAGGCTGAGAGAGTTGGGTTTATTCAACCTGGAGAAGACAAGGGTTTTGGGAGACCTGATTGTGGCATTTCAGTACTTAAAGGGGGCTTATAATAAGGATGGGGACAAACTCTTTAGAAGGGTTTGTAGTGATAGGGCTAGGGGTAATGGTTTTAAACTAAGATAGATTTAGACTATATAGAAAGAAGACATTTTTTACAATGACAGTGGTGAAACACTGGAAGAAGTTGCCCAGAAATGTGGTACATGCTCCATCCCCAGAAACATTCAAGGTCAGGTTGGATGGGGCTCTGAGGAACCTGATGTAGTTGAAGATGTCCCTGCTCATTGCAGAGGGGTTGGATCCCTTCCAACCCAAACTGTTCTATGATTCTATGATTCAAGTTAATGTCAGCCACCGCTGACATTAACTTAGAAGCAGTCGGACCAAGTTCAGAAGAGAACAGGAAAAGAAATAAACAAATAAATAAAAGCAAGTGAGCAAGCTCCCACAAGTATTCAGCTGTCCCAGGTGACTGGGGAATAGTCCTGCCCAAAACACACACAAGGGAGGACATGGACATTACACAGCCAAATAATCTGACAATATCTTATCTAAGTTCTTTAAAACTGTGATTAAATTTAATAAATTCACAATAAATATTTCATTAATCCTAAAATATGGAAATTCCCCAATCAGGAAGAATTTGTGTGTTTGTTTTTTCCTCAAGATAGATGATGTCATTATTCTATTACTCTGAGATTCTACAGCTACTTGTACCACTGCAACAGAGATGTAAAAGTACCATTATTCTGATTAGGTAGTGTTTTACACTCCACTTTTCAGGACATAAGAGTATAATTTTTTTTTTTCTTTTTCCATTATCAGGCAGTTGAACAGAAAACATTACTGACTGACCTTTATATTAATGAGGCTAAATAAAAACACAGATGGCTTCTACTAAGTGAAGGAACTGAAAGTAATGATGTACTATCTTAAGCCACTGTCCTGCAAAATCGGGGACCTGGATAAAGAGAAATCTGATTATTCTAGCTGAGTAAGAAAGCTCAAATAAACATATCCTCTCTGTGTCTGAATCTCTGGCTACACTAAAAAACTGACTCATTTAAAAGAATGTTTTTTCAAGAATATAACCCCTTAAAGTAATACCTGATTTTTTCTAAACAAAACCGTGATTCAACACCATAAGACAGCTTTTTAGGAAAAATGAGGGTAACAGATTGAGTCCAAGAATTCAGAGGTGTATAATGAAATTTCAGCTGTAGGCCTTTCAGTGGCCCAAAGCATGACAAAACAAGAGCAAGAAAGAAATGTTATGTGACTTATCTCATGTATCTTTCCCTAGCCAATCATATTTGCATTCAAAACAAACCAGAGCAACCTGAAAATATTGTAGTATTGTTTTTTGTTTTATACATGGCATTTGCAGAGAAAACAACAAAATGTTTCTATACATTTATGAAGGTTTCATAGGTTCACATAGTTCCATTTATAAATTATCACAGTTAATTTGCATTTAACAATAAAAAAATAAAGCAGTACATAAAGACTAAATATGTTTTGTTTTGCTTATAAACTCTCATGTATACAAAATCATTGAAAATTTACATCCAAATTGCATCTCATTATTACTGGTAGTTAGCTATAATGATATAAAAGAAAAAGACAACTTCTCCTAAACCAGAGTTCTGATATTTAAAATAGTTCATCCTTATACCATATATGCAGCTTCATTCAACCACATCTGCTTAACTGTATAATCTATAAAAGCACAAAAATGAAAGCCTAACTTATCCCTTCAATAAGGAATTTTTTCTGAAAAATTTTCGGTAGTTTTATCACTTACTGGGAGTGTTTTGTGTTGGCTTCATGTGTAGTTCTGGATTTGGCATTAAAGTTGTTTCTTCTGCTAGATCTCACCTTTTAGAGTGCTGAAAAGTGCTCTGAAAACAAATCTATTGAAACGAAACAGAATTCATGGCAAGAGAATTATGTTTGTTTCAAGATGCCTGAAACCCCAGCCTGTTGAGAAACTACTGAAACTCCACTGGACATTTGCATTGTTGGATGGAGTTCCAAAAATTTCAATACCAAGGAGTCAAAGAAATTATTAAACAGAAAAGTTCTAGTAATTGCAAAATATTAGTCTATTCCTCAGGATTGTTCGATAAAATTTCTTTTTTTAAGACTTGGTCCAAACTAGTTTTAAAATGCCTCAGGTGACAAGGCTCCTTCCATTTGCACAGACTAATAGATATTCATTGGAACATTTTTCCTGATACCCTAATTGATCTGTTTTTTCAACTTCATCCAGTTACCTGGTTTTGTACACCCTGGAGATATAGTAAATAATTTCTTTCCCTGCCTCTCTAGGTACTATTCAAATAATAATAAATGGTTGCAGTTTCAATTTAGTCACATTTACTTAATTTTTTTTTTTTTTAATCTTGCCACACACCCACACATTCAACATCACATTTCTTGTCTTTATCAACAAACCAGAGCCTCCATCAAGACATCGAATACAGAACTGGCAGCTGAGGAAAATTTCAGGGGTGGGTGAGGACCACAGAGGTGGGGAACATCAAAGACTGCTGGTGCTAAAGAAATAGTTTTGTTGCAATTATCACTGGGATCGAGAAAGCCTGCTATGCAGTTCGGCAGAGTGTGCTGCTTGTGCCCCATCAGATGCAACAAATTGCATCTCCCCTGAGTGTTCAGCTGCTCTAGATACCAATAGTTACCAAATGAGTCTTTGCTTTGGTTCATTTTCTTGACGTTCTTTAAAGAGAGTATAGCTGAAACTTTACTTCTGATCTCTCCTTTGTTCATAGCTTAATTTCATAAGTTGTCACTACTCAAGATGGACCTAGATGGTTTAGGTGATAACTTCTGGAGGCAATCCCCCTCTACGCTACTCTTTTATATATTCTTGAAAGCCACCACTCTTTTTGATGAGTTGACAGTGGCCCCTCCACACATTTGGACAACAGATCTCAAAATGTCAAGCATATCCATGCCTAGACAATAAAGGACTGGTCAAGGAATCATCCAATATGAGAACTGCATTTTGTTACTGGTGATCGAGGAGGCAGAAGTGCTGTTTTGCACTTGTCAGATTAATCGTATTCTCATTTTGGCCAATATTCCTGAAAACCCTCTATCATTTGCAGAACTTTCTATTGAAATCTATGAAAGGAAAAAAAAAA